>LPNX010989715.1:1488-58749 GCA_001517045.1 Pseudotsuga menziesii | reverse complement strand
GCATTATTTTCTTGGTCTCCAAGTCTTTCAAACCAAAGAAGGAATCTTTCTTTCCCAGTCTAAGTATGCTTGTGACCTTCTTCGTCACTTCCACATGGAATATTGTAAACCAGCCCCTTCTCCCCTCCAATTTGGAGTCAAACTTTCTACCACTTGTGCTTCCCCTGAAGTAGATGCCACCTTATATCGTCAGCTTGTTGGTAGTATTTTATGCGTGACTCATTCCCATCCTAACCCTTCCTTTGTCGTTGGTCGTGTTGCCCGTTATATGCAAACTCCTCATGAAAGTCACTAGAAAGCAACAAAAAGAATAATTCGATATATTCGAGGTACAATTCAGTTTGGGATTCATTATAGTACAGGGGGGACACCTTTGTTGGTTGCTTTCACTGATTCAGATTGGGCCGACGATCCTAATGATTGAAAGTCTACTGTAGGTTATGTTGTCAGTCTGGGATATGGACCTGTCACTTGGGCTTGTAAGAAACAACAAGCTCTTGCTCTTTCTTCAACAGAAGCAGAATATCAAGCCGCAGTTAATGCCAGTCAGGAAGATTTATGGCTTCAACAGATCCTTTCAGAGTTTGGATTCGAGTAGCAGCAACCTACTCCACTTTGGTATGACAATCAAAGTGCCATCAAGCTTGCCAAAGATCCAGTTCTACATCAGCACAACAAACACATTGAGCTACACATGCACTTCATCAGAAATCTTGTTCATGATAGTGTTATTGAAGTTCTCTATTTCCCTACAGATGATCAAGTTGTAGACATCTTCACCAAGTCTCTTACAAAAGCGAAGTTTTCTAAACTTAGGTCTATGTTAGGAGTTCAGGAATGTGTCCTTAAGGGGGGATAGGCTCTAATGCCTCCTTCCTTCTCCTAATAGTGTCACTTTTGTAAATCCTTCAATCATATCCCAAGTTGTTCTTAAGGGGGGATGTTAGGATATTTAGACACTTAGGAGTTAGTTAAGATCAACTTGTGTAATATATCCGTTAGGTAAAAGTGTGTTTCTTTAGTATGCATTAGTATGCATTTGTAAATATTCTAATCTGACGGTCACGATATGTTCTAGACATAGAGTGATCCAATGGTTCAACTGTTCTTAGATCATAACTACCATTGATCTGTGGCTTAACACCCGATTGGTCTATGATCTCTATTTAAAGAGCATAGAGGGTCCTTGGCTAGTTGATCGATTATGAGAAGCTCATGTAACTTTCTTTCTTTTGCATAAAAAATTGCTCCAAATAGCTATTTGGCTGGGGCCGCAGACGGTTTCCCTCTTGAGGGCTTTAACCACGTGACAAACATCGGTGTGTTGATCTGTGATCTATTTTTGTGAAGCGGTTGCTGAAGGTGTTCGGTCTTTTTGGAGTACCCTATGTACCTGAACAGAATATCTCATTTTATGTGAAATATTTTATTAATGGAAAAATTAAAAAAACCTAGTGGGGAATTAACACATGTAAATAAGACTCTAAAAAAATGAGTAGAATGGTAATATACATTAGACACTAGGATTTAATAACCCACCAAGGACTAACCACTAGGACACTTATGCCAGCTTTGGAGGATTGAGTTAAAAAAACTTGAAAATTATAACTCACTAAAAAGCAAGGTATAATTAACAAGTAAAAAAAACACTCTAGACTAATGTAAGTTATTGAACAAGTCTTAGGAAGGCAATACTTCCACAAAAATTCATTATACTACATAATTTTATTACAATTCCCCCATTGGGGTATGGAACATGCATAAAAATAAAACGGGGCCATAATGGTCGGTTGGACATCTAAACTGTGAATTTTGAAAAAGCACTTGTTCAATCTTTAGTGGCTAAACTGCAAGTCCATCCAATTGAAACTTGGAGGTGACAGAGTCAAAACACAGAGCTTGCTGGTGCCCAAAGCTGACCATTGTTTGAAGATCATAGAGTTTCTAGGCAATGACAAAAAAAAAAGTGTGCACAGAAAGGATGCTTTTTTAATCCATTGACAAGTCGATGGAAAATAAATTAGTTTTGATAGTTATGAGATGGAGTAAGAGATGCTTCAAATTCATCTCAACATTTTAACTTTTCCTTTTCCAAAAAGAAAACTAAAAGAGAGTGCATAAATCAATTGAGGGATTTATTGCCATTCTTTTATTTACATGATTTATTGCTATTATTTTATTTACATTAATTTTTCTTCTCATAGACTAGTTGCTTGCATTGATATGTTCTTGGAAATTTTCATTCTAGGTTTTCATGGATAAACTTACTACTAAATTAATCCAGCCATCCATTATCAGTCTTGTAGATTTTATGTTCGGGAATATTTAGTCTTTATTAAGATTTTCCAGTGAAACAAATTTGTAAAAGCATGCGTTAGTTTTTCTTCTCATGTGATTGCTTGATATTTTGCTGACAACTTAATTGCATATTTTATACAAATGGAAGGACTAATGACTTTGAAATATTAGTCCTCCATTTTTAAATAACTTTAATTGAAATTTCAAAGCTAGAGGGATGGCAAAGAACTTACAAGTGTATTGATGTTTGAAGCTTGGAAAATTATGTTTGAATACTCTCATATGAAATTGCAAAACAAGACTATGGTAACAAATACTCATGCATATGAAATGGCTCATGCTTCATCCTATTTACCCTCACCATTTCTCCTAGTTTATGTAAGAACCTTATGAAGTTTTGAGCATCGAAAGACACCGTTTAGAGAGTGTTCTCTCTTAAATGCCAATATATTTATGCCTTGAGTTCACTTGTAAATTTCTTTGTGTGTCGTTTAAAGGAAAACCTTTGTTTTTTCTTAAATATTTTGTGGTTTAAAAGATTTAATGAAATGTAAGCTCTTACATCTTTATACAACATTATCACATGCACAATTTCATGAAGATTACGCAAAGATATGTTTTAGGTAAAAATTGTGGCAAGAGTTATTGTCACTTGATTTAAGTGAAAAACTTGTTGACAATGTCTCGCACACTCACATATCTCAAAAATATTACAAAAACACCATGCATATAGTTAACACTTCCATCTTAACATTTTAACTCTTCCTATGCTCAAAGGTCGGCATTGCAACTGAGATTATGAAACTAAAATCTAATGTGGGTGTGTGCAGGGCACTCTAAGAGGAAGTGGTTATCTCAAGTTGACAATAACCATTTGATGTATTTCCCTAATTAGACTAGACACTTAATTTCCCTTTTCTAATTGAAACCAAATATCAAGCAAGCCTGCAATGGTCACCAGAGCATACTAGTGGACACAAGTCTGGGTTCATTACTCCCTAAGCAAACAAGAAATGAATGAAAAGACTAATCTAATCTAAAATAGGAAATTTAAATTTTTGTAGTGAGTTTGTAGTATGGGACCAACAAACAATTTATTTTATGCTCGGTTTAGTAAAATAAAAGAAAAAGGAAAAATAAAAATGCAATTCCAAAAAACGTCGTGGATCCCACCAGGGGGGATGGGGACTAGGAAACCCACTGATTTCATTATGGATTACAACTTTTTAGGAATGTTTGTGGTCCTTTATATACAAGGACCAACAAACTTATAATCTTTTCACAGATTTTCTTGATTCAAAGAAAGGTACAATGGAAGAGGGTGTCCTGGATGGTCCAAATATTTGAAATTTCGTTGGAGTATCCTCCTACCTATTCATAAAAAGGTAAAAAAAAACCACCACATATGCACTAAAGATGCCAAATAACTCAAGTCCCAACTTTTAGTACTGAAAGATCGACATTTTCACTTAGCTAAAGGTAAGGCTTAAGAAGTTATATCTACTTGCAAAAATGAAGGCTTTTAAAGAACTTAGATCTAACTTTTAAGAACACATACTATGATAAATATATTTTAGATATGATCTTGAAAAATAACTATTTTAGATCTTGGCATACATAAAGTAACCAAGAAAGATTTATAAAATGAAGGAAAGAGAGAGAACACAACTTAAAGCTAGGAATTGTTGAGCAATGGAATTTGTTGGTGGGGAGTGGAGGGATCATGTCTTTAAGAAACTGTTGAAGCAAGTGGAATAAGAAAGCAATCTCAACCACCTCTTAAATATAGGAAACATGGATAGCTTAAGAATACTTGCAACAAAGCATCTAATCCAGTATTACCTACACAAGGGATTAGAACATGGATATAATCCAATAGGCCATGTAAATCCTATATCTCTACGCATAGATAAACAATAGGGTGAAAGAAATAGCAAAATTTAATTCATTCTATCCTACTAATTGAAAGTGATCCTTCAAAGACTAGATTGAAAAACTAAGGAACAAACACAGGATAAGCTACACTATAGTTACCTGATAAACACATGACAATACATCCAAACTTAAGTGAACCACACCATGGAAATCCAAAGTATTTATATTCCAAATGATAAAAAATATTATAATAACTTAGAGCTTAAGTAGCATTTCCACACCAACCATCCAAATGAAAGAGGTTGCACTTGGTGAAATAGAAAGACAGGGTGAATTGCCACATGGAGAGAGTTGAGTTAACTCTTGAGTGAAGTGAGAGTGAGTGTCAGTTAATTGACTAAGGGAGGCACCACCTGGAAAGAGGTAGGTCACCCTCCCTCTCAAGTCCCCACCTCTCCATCTAGAATGTGCCACTCTCATGAGAAATGGGCCCCATTTCTTGGGAAATGTGCCCCCCTTCAACAAGAGATCTCAATCAAGTATTGGAGCATGAGTTTAACTCACCTTCAACTCTCAATAAAGTTGTTGTCGTGTCCCCTCCCATTAATCTAACTGGAGGAGGGAGAATGAATGATGTACGAGGTGCTGAATTTCTCCTCCATGGCCATATTATGAAATTCATTAACATATAAATGCATGTGCAAATGCATAATAAACATACACAACCATATTAAACTCTATCAATGCATATACAACATGCTCATCACAAGAATAACAATAAAATCATGCACCGAAATAAATTCATTTTTATGGTATCCACATACATTCAAAGTTATCAATTCAAACTGGATCATCTCATTCAGTTTGACATAATAAAAAATTCACTCGTAATACATAAATTTGGAATAATTAGAGACAACAATAAACAATTATATTTTAATTGAAAATGTTCGAGCAACTGGATATGGAAGAGCAACATTCCACCCAACAATAGGTCTCTATTTCAACCGAGAGCCCACCCTCGAGTTGGGCTATGTATCCACTAAGGAGGAACTACTCATCCTCACTCACAACAATAGGCACAATCTCTCATTCTAAGCCATCACACAACTGGGTTTATCAAGCATGCAGAGAGACAGATAAGGAGAATACTAGGCCAATGAGCTCAACCACAGATCTACATGCATTTCAATTGATCTTAGCTACCCTTGGAACCCAAAATACCTACCACACCCAACACAAGGAAGGTCCCCTTCTACTACATAGTCCCTCAGGTACCCCTTCCCTCCAATTCTCTTTAGGGTGGCATAGAAAGGTCCAAGATACTAAATATTCATACATTTTTTCCTTCGGTGGGTTTATCAAGCAATCTCGACCTCTAATCTCTCTCCCAATTCAATCCACTCTTGGATTTTTCCAAATTCTAGCCACGTGACTCTTAATCACAAAATTCAGCTTCCAGGATTCGAAATTTGAGTCTTCCTATTGATTTTTGGGCCTTTGAAACTCTGAAATTTCCCCCGGGGTTAATGTCTATGGATTCCCCATTGGTTTTCACCACTCACATAAAATTCCAGTTGTTTTTTAACACTCTAAACGTGGTTTCTTTTCTGGTTGCGATTTTTGCAATTTTTTACTGCTAGGAATGCATAAAAGGATGAGAATTGATGTCTTGTTGTTCCACACTGGAATGGGGATGATGAAAACCAAATTTCGATGAGAGAAATTGAATGTTAGGTTAAGAAAATTGATCCCATACTCAGCCATACAAATTTATGAGTTTGCCCATTCTCCATTAATTCATGAGTTGATTTCTCAGTGACTTTCTTACAACAGAATTAACTATCAACGAGGTAATTCAAGATGGGTTCTTAAGATGATACTTAGCAACAATGGATTCAATCCTAGAATCCCTCACCTCTCCCTAGTGGATACATATGACCCCCTTATTTTTGTTGCTTCCATCGACAACTCTTGGAATTTTATTTCCATTATAAATATTTACATGTTTTTTACAATTTCCCATGTCTTACTAGCACATGGCTCACAAAAACATAAAATAATTTCCTTTTAAAGTATACTTTCCTTTTAAAGCTGAGCATTCACTAGCGGGGCATTGTCCTTGAGCTCCACGCTAGGAATTCATACATCATGTATGCATAATATTTACATATGAATCCAATACATTATAAGGGACAAAATGGAGGTATTACAGTTGCCACCACTGCAAAAGACTAAGGGCAACCTAAAACATGTCCTCGACAAGTTTGCTTGATTTTTGGGATGCTGATTTTCCTATTATATTTCTTTTATTCAATTTTTTCGAGAGAAAATGAAATTAAATGATTAAAATCACTAATTTCACTCTCAAGGTGGGTACATGGGTAAAGTGGGTGCTCTGAGTTAGAAAAGGAGCACCCCCATGGAATATTATACCTCCTAGTACTACTTTTTTTTAACTTATTTGTATTTTACAGTTAGAATATCTCATTTTATGGGAAATTTTTTTATTAATGGAAAAATTAAAAAACCTGACGGGGACTTAACACATGTCAATAAGACTCTAAAAAACTGAGTAACATGGTAATATACATTAGACACTAGGATTTAATAACCCACCAAGGACTAGCCACTAGGACATTTACGCCAGCTTTGGAGGATTGAGTTAAAAAAAATTGAAAATTATAACTCACTGAAAAGCAAGGTATAATTAACAAGTAAAAAAACACTCTAGACTAATGTAAGTTATTGACCAAGTCTTAGGAGGGCTAATACTTTCACAAAAATTCATTATACTACATCATTTTATTACAATTCCCCCATTGGGGTATGGAACATGCATAAAAATAAAATGGGGCCATAATGGTCGGTTGGACATCTGAACTGTGAATTTTGAAAAAGCACTTGTTCAATATTCGTGGCTAAACTGCAAGTCCATCCAAGTGCAACTTGGGGGTGACAGAGTCAAAACACAGAGCTTGCTGGTGCCCAAAGCTGTCCGTTGTTTGAAGATCATAGAGTTTCTAGGCAATGACAAAATCAAAGTGTGCACACAAAGGATGCATTTTGAATCCATTGACAAGCTGATGGAAAATAAATTAGTTTTTATGGTTATGAGATGGAGTAAGAGATGCTTCAAATTCATCTCAACATTTTAACTTTTCCTTTGCCAAAAAGAAAACTAAAAGAGAGTGCATAAATCAATTGAGGGATTTATTGCCATTCTTTTATTTACATGATTTATTGCTATTATTTTATTTACATTAATTTTTTTTTCTCATAGACTAGTTGCTTGCATTGATATGTTCTTGGAAATTTGCATTCTAGGTTTGCATGGATAAACTTACTACTGAAGTAATCCATCCATCCATTATCAGTCTTGTAGATTTTATGTTGGGGAATATTTAGTCTTTATTAAGATTTTCCAGTGAAACAAATTTGTAAAAGCACGCGTTAGTTTTTCTTCTCATGTGATTTCTTGATCTTTTGCTGACAACTTAATTGCATATTTTATACAGATGGAAGGACTAATGGTTTTTGAAGATTAGTCCTCCATTTTTAAATACTTTAATTAAAATTTCAAAGCTAGAGGGAGGGAAAAGAACTTACAAGTGTATTGATGTTTGAAGCTTGGACAATTATGTTTGAATACTCTCATATGAAATTGCAAAACAAGACTATGGTAACAAATACTCATGCATATGAAATGGCTCATGCTTCATCCTATTTACCCTCACCATTTCTCCTAGTTTATGTAAGAACCTTATGAAGTTTTGAGCATTGAAAGACATTGTTCGGAGAGTGTTCTCTCCTAAATGCCAATATATTTATGCCTTGAGTTCACTTGTAAATTTCTTTGCATGTCGTTTAAAGGAAAACCCTTGTTTTTTCTTAAATATTTTATGTGTTTTAAAATCTTTAATGAAATGTAAGCTCTTACATCTTTATACAACATTATCACACGCACAATTTCATGAAGATTACGCAAAGATATGTTTTAGGTAAAAATTGTGGCAAGAGTTATTGTCAAGTGAAAAACTTGTTGACAATGTCTCGCACACTCACATATCTCAAAAATATCACGAAAACACCATGCATATAGTTTATGATATTTTGCTACTAATTGCACAAGGAGTTTGGCATCCAAAATTTGAAAGTATTCATAAAAGATGATTCTTGTGTGTTGTATTGAATATTTTTAATGAATGGAAAGGAGATCTTATGGGAGATGCTTTGGGATAGCAAGAAAAATCTCACACGTCAAATCTTCTTGCTTGTAGATGTTTACCACTTGTTATGGACATCAAACTGAAAGGAAAAAAGGAAAACATGCATATTTTAAATCAAGTCGAAGGAACACGCACATGCACATGGTGAAGAATACATCAAAGATAACTATAGACAATCAAAGATAAATATATATTTGCACGCTATATCCATCCAAGAGAAAAAGAGACCTATGGTGTGCAAATCACTAATTCTATCGTATGTGGCAAACTAGTTCCCAAGTACTGCTAGTTTCAGTAATAGAAGACATATAAAGTAGAAGTGCACATGGATGAAGAATTTTGTAATATTTAAATATTTTTTATTTTTAAATATTTTTTATTGTAAATATGTCCATGTTATCCTATTTGGGACAATGACAAAAGATGTAGAGTAGGTTGTCCAAGTAGGATAGGAAGATCAAGAGTCATTTAAGAAGGCCAAAGACAAAGAAGGTGGAAGGCACAAATTCAAGTAGTTAGAAGCACCATAGTCATTAGGACTTTCTATAAAGTAAACCTTTACACTCTTGCAAATGGTCCTTCATTTGGCATTGTAAGCTATCTGCATATGTTGAATAGAGTGAAAGTGTTAACTAGTGTTATCATACTCTTGCAAGTGGTGGATGGTTGTGAATTATTCTATCCATTCAGTGTTTTTATTGGTGCTTGTAGGGAGGGATGTTTTTACTTGTGGAATATTCTCTTTCTCATTATGTTTATGCTTACTTATCATATGCATTGTTAACAAATGCTAGAGGCTAACCTTGGTACTTAGAGTAATCTTTGGGTTTTGTGCAGATGGTAGATGACAGACTATTCTCCCTTCTCTGTTCATGTGTTCCCTTGATTTTATGTAACATTTTGTGTGGAATATGTATTCTCTTAGCAATCTATAGTCTATCCTCACCCTCAAATCATGCCCTGGATTTCATGTTGATGATAGTTGGTGGACTATTAAGTTGTCTACTCTTTGTACCATCCTTTTGTTTCATGTAATATTGGTTCTTTATAGTGATCCTAAGATAGGGAAGTTAGACGGGATTAGATAAGGTTAGATAGGCTATCACATTTACATATTTAGTTGTATTTCATTTATAACATAAGAACTAGTATGAAAAACCAGGCCATAACTAGTATCTTTCAAGAACAAACATCAAGTTTGGTTGTAATTAGAGGAGCCATTTCAATGGAGAAATTTCTAAACAGGCCCTTTTCCTAGGTGAACATGTGAATTTCACTTGAGACATTTTCCTACGTCAACATTTTGGCACTAGAAGGAGGTTCACCCCCCTTGTATGGTTGATAAAATAAGTAATTTGCATGCAATCTTTGTTGTTAACAAGAATAGTCTTACCTTACCCAACCAAACAATGAATGAAAATAACTTGCAAGTATGTGTGCATGCACCAAGTCCATACATTTTCAAGATATTGAGGTATAATTACATAACAAAATATTTATTCAATGTAAGTTTGATTTTCAATCTGATTTTGATTCTCTTGTAGACATTGAAAATCATTTTTCTATCCCAACCCAAGAAACCAAACTTTTTATCATCTTACCAATAGTTATGCTTGTTAAACCCGTGCCTTGTCAATTATTCACGAGTTGTCTATATAGAGAAGGGCTCAAAGAACTCTAATTCAAACTAAAGAAGAAGCCCACATACGAAGCCTTCCATATTTTATCACAAATGCTATTGCTAAAATATTTGAATGCTTATGTCAAATTCCAACTTGCTTGTACTCCTAAAAATACCGAAGAATTTGATTCTAATTTTGAAGCTAAATGTATATCCCACTTGCTACACAATCTCATTTTGCTAATATAGTAACCACTGAAGTGGCTCACCAGCTTGGTTCATTGCAAACACATTGAATATACTAAGCTTTCCCACAACCTATCCAAGAATGTAGACCAATTTCTACCCAAGTTTGCTTTGGATAAATCAAGACTCCTAGATACCTCAAGAAAAATATTATACAAGTTGTTTGCTTACTTAATTTACAACTTGAAGATGCAGTATGTGGTTTGTTTCCTTACACCGTTTCGAAATGAAACTTCTACATGGTATTTTAATTTTAGTAGTGGGTTTTATTACTAGTTGGAAATAGTTTGAAAGTAGGTTTTTAACTAAGTTTTGGTGATTAAATAACTCCAACAACCATATTCTTACAATTGTAAAGAATGACGATAGAGCTTAAGGAGAGAATAAAATATTTCAATAAAAGATTCACTACTATTTTGAACAAGATTCTAGCTAGATCTAAACCATTTCAACTAGCGTATTGGTTTAGTTTTATTTCATTGTTATTCAAGAAACAAACATGCAAGTATGTTTTGGTAGATTCATTTGAGGAAGCTACCAAAGTAGAAAAGGAAATCGTGAGTTTGAAGGGATTTAAGAAAAAAAATCTTGTATTTTTTTCAAGAAAGTGATAATTGTGTTTAAGCACTAGAAAAATTTACAATGAATAATCTTGCAAGCCTAGAAGACATAGCTATGGACCACTTCTACTGCATACATCAAGCAAACCATTTAGATAAGACATGTCCAAATTTCATTAATCTACACTAAGATCCTACAACCAAAGAAGTTGTAGAAGTAGTGGTCGAAGAAGAAGAGTCCATACTGATTTTATGAGGCATGCTTCCTATTTATGCGGATGATGAAAAAGAAGACGCTGTAGAAAAAGATCACACTACACAAACAACAAAAATAAGTTTTTTGCTAAGAAGTAAACAAAATGTTGCATCAACTAATCCTCCTCCTTCCACTGCGATGAAAGCAACAACCACCACAACTCCTTTGATGCCTTCAACAAGCACCTTATGAAAATGAAATACAACATTGTTAACAATAGGACAAAGATAAAGGTAAACATTTCCTTGCACAACTTATTGAGTATTGATCAATAATCTATTGCTTAAGACATTGAATGATCCAACTACCAAATAAAAGAAAGCAATATGAATTATTATTTTTCAAAAACGAAAAAAAAAACTACACAGTATTAAGTATATGTTGTGATTGACAAAAGAAAAAGTACATATATCATGGAGTAGTCAAAATACCATAATAATATGCACCCCTAGATAGACCAATATCAATCTAACAGCAAGCATAGTACCGCATAAAACAACCCAACCAATAATAGGTTGTGCCAAAAGGAAGAAGTCATAAGGATCAAAACCCCCCTTTCCTTTTGACTCTTAATATTTTTAATCCTAACATACATAATGGTTTAGTTGTCTTAGAGCATCATAGAATGCCATGATCAACGTGCCGAGATTAAATGCAAAACCCATCAAGTATTAAATACATATTACCTAGCTCAATAGGTCAAAGGTGAAGGTAATGGGTGAGCAAAAGACATTTTAATAATTGCTTCTAATCCCAATGTGCAACAAATTATTTCTATTGTCATGGTTGATATCCCAAAGGCTTATAGCCATTTGTTTAGTGGAGACGGGTCACAAGGATTGTAAGGATACTTTGCAATTGGTTAGGCTCAATTGTGACTACCTTGGAGTGTGTTAAGTTCTCAACATACCCTAAATTTTGAAAGTTTGGGTACCCCTTTATACCTTATTTTTATTTTCCCTTAAATCTATTTTTGACATTTCTCATCTTAAGTTTTGTAAGTTGTGTTATAAGCTTTGATTAATAATCTCTTTGAGAATTTTGTTCAAAGTCTTTTGAAGTGATTGTTTTGCTTTTGTTGTGGATACTTATTTCAATCGAAGATAAAAAAAAAGTTCAATTTTTTTTTGTCATCAATTAAGTTCAGATTGAAATTTTTAATCTTTTTGACGGGATTAAAAAATTAAGGGTTGTGGGAGTTACATTTCACTTTTATTTCTTAAAAGTGCGATACATTTATGAACTTGTTTTAATCTAAATTATTTTCATCCGTTTTAGGGAAAGTATTAAAACTAACCAAATAAGTGAAATTAACAATAAAGGTGCATAGTATCTACCTCTTATAAAAAGTTTAACAAAATTAAAAAAATAGTTGAATAAAAAAATAATTAAAATAAAAACTAATATTGAAACCTAATATATATTAAATACTTGATATTAGAGGTATTGAATGTATAACAATCACTCAAAATTTTAAAGAATTGAATTGAACACTTTTTATATATAGTATAAATAAAAATGAAAAAAAAACCTTATAATGATATATAAATTTATTCTTATAAAATAATTTCTTTATAAAAATATAGAGATATATCTTAATTTTATTAATAACATATTTATACAAAATACAAATCAATATTATATATTATAAAAGCTTTCTTATTAATAATATATATAGTAAAGTATAAATAAAAATGAAAAAAATTATAATAATATATAAATTTATTTTTATAAAATAATTTATTTATAAAAATATAGAGATATATCTTAATTTTATATAAAACATATTTATACATAAATACAAATCAATATTATATATTATAAAAAAAATTATTAATAAAAAGAACATTAATAATAATTTTAATTTAATAACTATCCACAAATAAATAATTATATTTTTGTTACCAGTGAATTAATACATAACAATGTTAATATAAAATATTTTTAAATTATCAATCAAACGTTTATATATTTTTATTAAAATTATCAATCAAACATCATATACATTAATTTAAAATCAAGCGATTAAAATGTCGTTAAACTAAGAGTATTTATAAGGGTTGCTTCCTTTGAGAAAGCATCGAGTGGTAGTTTTTATTAACAAAATGTTTGCGTAGCTAAATCCCACAATTTGCTTATAGTACACCATCTTTGACTTTCATATTTAATTACTATTAAATATATTAAAAAATAATTATATATGATTTTTTTTAAATATAGGATATGAAGTTTAATTTAACTATTTTAAATCATAGAAATTTGAAAAGCCAATATCATTTATTTAATTGGATGTGTAGAGAGAATCACGAAATATAAATTTATTAAGTTGATTGGCTGTGTAATTAATATTAACTAGCAATTGTCTTAAGAAGGTGTAATAATATGATGATAAGTTTATTTGTATAGATAAATGTCACACTTGAATGACAATTGACATCTTGGAAGCATTACTTGATTAATTCCTTCATAAAAGGTAAAGGAAAAAGTGTTTTCCAATTAAACATAAAACCTTTTAAGTAATTTTCTCCTCATGTACACCACCTTATAATTAAGGACGAAGAATTTCTAAAATGTTGCAAGAAAAAATCCATTTCATGGAAAGACTTTACCATAGTGCGGAAAGCAAAACATGGAAAAGGTCATATAGAGCCAAGGTACAAGTGTGAGTATGCATCTTAGCACTTCAAGAGAAAGCACAAAAAACCAAATTAGATAGCTATATAAAATTTAAACATGTCAAAGGCTTAAAAGAAAATGGCAATAAGTATCAACAACACTAACAACAGAGAAAATTAAAATATCATCATCAGAACATACAAAAAATTGGTAAGTACACAATGCCAATGAATGTGTGTACAAAATGTTCATTACTCAACAATATACCCAATAGCTATTTTATGAGGTGAAAGCTAAAGCTAGCTTTAAAACTTCCTTAGTGTAACCTCTGATATGATCCTTATGTCCTTGACCATGATTGGGGAAGGGAAATAGCAACCTCATGCCCTAAATACAACTTCTTAGACTCAAACATCATGAAATTTTTTTTTAACCATCACATAGGACCCCTCTATGGTATCTTTAACCTAGTAAAGGGATTTGGGTTCCATGAAGAGGCGTTGAGCACCTAGAATGATTCTCGAGGCTTAATCAACATTAATGGATAAAAACAAGCATCTTAGGTCCCAAACAAAGTTTCTCAAAATCAAGTGCCATGAAATAAAACATGGAGCCACACCCTTGTAAGGGTTCTTTGGCATTCAAGTTGGATATGGCTACCATTATGAGGGTTTTCACAACATGGATGGGTTGTAAAGCCTTTATCATCATAATAATGAAAATGCATTCATTAATATATTGTTGAAGCTTTGTGAGCTCAAGAATATTGAACAAGTCCTCAAACCAGCATATGGGAAATGTTGTACAAGGTCGTTGGTTTTTGAATGGGATACATGCACCACTTACTATCTTTATAAGGTATCAATCACCTCAAAGTTGGATGTGGGAACGATGACTAGATTAATTTTGAAGTAGGAGTAGGTCTCAAGGTCTAACCAAGGCTAAGGGAGGAGAACATGACTCTTGTTCCCTAAATAAAGCTTCTTGAGCTCAATTGCGATGGAAAACATTTGCAACCTACCAAACATTCCCTTTCATGGGGATTTTTCAACTATAAGTGGTTTACTAGGGAACATTAAATGTTTTCAATGAGAGTCATGGGTCTTTGGGTCTTGACAGTGGTTAGAGAAGAATAATAATGGCCTTGCACATTTAATAAATATTCTCAAGCTCAACTTTCAAGAAAGATGCATTAAAACAACACATAGGACCTTTCTGTGGGATCTTTGTTCTCTATGTGGGATATGGCCACAATTAATTTGTTTTGTATAGTAGTGATGGGTATAGGGGCCTAGACTATGGTCCAAAAAAAAAACAAGTTCTTTATCTACGAAAATGACCCTTATAGACCTCAAGTGTTACAAACAAGGTTTGCAACCATGATGCATGGCCTCTCTTTTGTGTCATTCACGCTCAAGTAGTATTCCAAGCACCATTAGGTACTTTTGTGCAAAGGGGATAGGTCCAAAGGCCTTGAGTATGAGTTGGAGAGGAAAATAGGTCATATGCTCTTAAGAGAAGGTTTAAGTGCTAAAGCTTTTCTTTTGATCATATCAAGGTGAGAGAGTTTTACATAGTTATTATTAAGTAAAAATAACATGTGTGTTCCTTTTTTATTCCACAGAAAAAAAAATCATAATTTTATATATAGAGTACAAAATTACATTTATCAGATGAAACACTATCATATAATGATAAGTGTCCATTTGCTCAATTCATCAACACAAAAATGCTATTACAAAATATCATAATTGATTGTACATCAAATTATATCCATCCAAGAAAAACAAAATACAAACATACAGTTCCACTGCAAAAGAAAAATATTGCATACTGCATGAGAAATATGATAATAAGCTTGAATCTTCATCATCTAGATATGCACATATCATAAAAACCCCACATATTATACTGCAAAATATCATTTCCATCAAAGACGGTATAAAATATATATATCATCTAAATCTGTCTTCACCATCAAAGTATATATAAGATATATCTTCCCCATCAAAATCTGCTTTATGTATCATTGCCGTCAATGTCTATGGTGATCATCAAAATACACAAAATATCAAAAAACCTGTACACAAAGCTTTGCACAAGAAACCATAAGACCTAAAAAAAACTCAAACCCCCTAACCCCATCACCTCTGCATCCTCTAGAAAAACTGAAAAGACTCATAAGTTTCAGTTGCTCGAAAGTCATGAATAATCCAAAGCCCTTCCAAAACATTTGCACCCTCTTTAGCTAAAGCATCTGCTTTAGAATTCCTTTCTCGATAAATTTGTTTGTAATCCAATTTTTCAAGAAAATAAGAGATTCTAATAACCTTATGCAAAACTTGAGTAAGTTGTAAATATTTAATTTAGAACTTGCTAATGACCCAGTTGATCACCAACTGAGAATCTCTAAAGATCTGCAAAGTATGAATCTCATGTTTTAAATCCAAAGTAAAAAGAAGCTTTAGTGCAAATAACTCTGCCAAGTTATTGGTACCCAAACCCAGTCCAGCTGAAAAGGTAAAATAATGCTCATCAGATATATACAGTAAACCACCAGCCCCACAAATCAGTGGCACACCTGCTGCCAAACCATCAAAATACCCCCATGGGGATGATTTGTCAATGATTTCTTCAACAACCATTCTTATATTCAAATATTTGTTATCCATTGGGTAAGAATTCAGTAAACCCAAACATAAAGAAGTTACCTGATAAGATTTCGGCTTTATGTCTTCAAAACAACACTGATTTCTAGCCTTCCATATAAACCAAGAAACCATGACAGGTAAAGATATATACCTGGCCTCAGCATTAAGGCACCAATTCTTCACACAGTCTAGAACTGAATTACCATGCCAAAGATTAACCAACCTTAACTTGGCCTCAATCTCTAACCAAACCATCTTGGTAAAAGAACATTCAACCCCAATATGCAAGTTAGTTACAGCCTCCACTTTGCAAAGATAGCATCTACCTGGTCCTTCTCTACTTTTTCTACACAAGATATCCTAGGTAAGAGCTTTCCCTAAAAATAAAAACCAACAATAGATTTTTTATTTTAGAGGACATTTAAGCTTCCAAAGCCATTTCCATCTGATTCCTATCCTGAATAAGATGTAAATAACCAGCTTTGGGGGTGTACTTACTTGTTTTTTATAGACTCCATACCAACAGATCATCTTCATTAGTTAATCTAACATGACTGGATTTTAACAAAGCCAAATAAGTATTCCAAGAAATGATTTCCTGGTCCATAAATCCAAAAAAATCAGTATTCATCCACCCCTGTTCCTGCAAAATAGATACACCAAGACATGCAATATCTTTCAAAAAATAAAAACCATCATAGTGTAATCTATCAATCATAGTAGCATGTAATCTATGTCTCCATTTGCAACCAATCTAATGGTCCATGCCAATACGCACCTCTGCTCCAGTCCCAACCCTCCAAACAAGAGACTATCCAATAAGATCAAAAGACCAGAGAATTGCTTTCCAACATATGGAAATGCCCCTTTTTTTCTTAACAGAGACCCTAATCCAATCCAACAATGATAAAGTCTTGATATATTTCTGAAGAGCAATCTGCACCCAAAGACCTGTTCCATGAATAAGATTCCACACACTTTTTGCAGCAAGTGATTTAGCAAATAATGCATGAATTTTCAATCCCCAGCCTCCCAGAGGTTTGGGGTTTGCTAAAACCTTCCATGAAGACCAAGGTAAACCTGTAGATTTGTTGTTTCCAGACCATAAAAACTTGAAACAGATCTTCCTGATTCTTTCAAGAATACCAGCTGGAATCCAGAAATGCATCCAGTAGACCGGAATGGCCTCAAGAACAGACTTAACCAGAATTAGTTTACCTCCCTTAGATAACCATCTAAAACTCCAATTATTTACTCTCTTTTCCACTTTAGTAATTAGCCAATCCCAATCTTTCAACAAATATCTGCAAGGTTTGAGATGAAAACCAAGATATTTCATACCACTCTCAATTTTATCAACAGAAAATGAAAATATATTCTGTAAAGAAATCAGCTCAGATTCATCCAATCCTGAATAATAAAAAGAAGATTTATCCTCATTAATTACCTTCCCTGATGCTTTACAAAAAACCATAAAAACCTCATATAATGTTGATAAAGACTGTTCATAACCATCAGATACCATTACAATGTCATCCACAAACAAAACATGAGAAAGTGTAATATTCTTTCCAAAAGAGATACCCTGATAAGCCCCACTATCTTTAGCTGAAAGAAGGTTCCTGCCTAGTTCTTCAACCACAATAAGAAAAAGTAAAGGAGCCAGAGGGAATCCTTGTCTAAGCCCCCGACAAGATCTAAAAAAAGGTGAAGCCACCCCATTAATCAATACAACAAAAGAAACAGAAGTAATGCTACTCATGATCCAAGTGATAAAGGGCACTGAAAAACCCATTTTAGACAAAATTACCCGTAAATAAGTCCAATTTACACAATCACAAGCCTTTGACAAATCATTTTTTAGAGCCACCGATTTTAAGCTCTTACTATGAATAGTGTGCAAACCTTCCTGAATAACACCAACAGCCTCATGTATTTGTCTTCCAGGCAAGAAACCAAACTGTTCATTAGATATATATCTACCCAGAATCTTTCTGATATGAATAGAATTGATTTTACCAATGATCTTATATATAAAATTACATAAAGATATTGGTCTAAAGTCATCAAATGACTTAGGTGAATCAGTGTTTGGAATCAAGGCAATGAAAGTAGAATTAAAATTAGCGGGAATTTTGCCACTTTTCCTAGAGTCTTCAATTTACTCTTATCAAATCATTTCCTAACACATAAAAAAGAGCCCTATATACCTCCACGGGAATCCCATCAGGTCTAGGACTCTTATCATTTTTACTTAATGACAAAATAGACTGAATTTCCACCAGAGTAATAGGAATCATAAGATCATTGTTTTCTTCTTCAGAAATATCAGAAGGATATTTATCAGCAATCTCCAAGATCTCAGGAAGATGTAAATTGATATCTTCCTTAAACAAAGATTCAAAGCGTTGAACACTAGCCCCGGCAATAGACTAAAAAGGTGTTCCTATAATGGAAAAAGGTGTGATATTGTATCTTTTGCTCTACATGTTAAGTGTGTTTAGAGTAACTTCTAATAATTCAAATAGCATAAACAAAAGTAATACTCATATTTATAAGACCTTGAAATTATCTACATATTCCAAGAGGTTATATATATATATATATATATATATTCCTATTTTTATTTATTTTTATTTTTACATATATCAAAATTTTAAATTACATAAACTTTTGTTTTTTATTTTATCGAGTGGCCCATGGATGTCCAAATAAAAATTGACATTTACACAAAAATAAAAATAAGAATTAATAGATTATGCTAACAACTTCAAACCTAGTCTTAACACCTTACTTTGTAATTTAAAAACTACATTCATTTTATTAATTTTTAAAAATATAAAATAAACATTAATAAAAAATTATATATTTTAAATGTTAATTCTATAAACATTAATAAATATGAAAATGAATAACAAGCCTATGTGAAAATTTACAATTTTCAAACATAAAAGTGTATATCTTTAAATGTTAATTCTATTTTTTTAAGATCCCATTTTTTTACACATATTTTAAAAATTATATATTTATATAAAATATGTTTTAAGAAACAAAATTGTTATTATTAATTTTTTTACAATTATTTTATCATTAAGAAAAAGCATTAATACATATCATATACAAATCAAAAGTAATATTAATATTATCACAATAAATATTTATATTTAAATAAATTTATAAATATTAAAATCACAATTACTATAATTAAAATGAAAAATAAAAATTAATTATTTCAATATGATATTGATTTTAAATTTTATAATTTATAAAATTATAAAAACAAAGTCGAAAAATAAAATCAACAAAATTTTTCAATTTGAAAAAAAAATCATGGTTTTGATGGAATATATTAAATGATTTTAAATTTCCTAATAATTTCCAAAACTGTAAAATTAAAGTCAAACAAATACAACATAACAAAATTTTGTAAAATTATGTAATTTAAAAAAAATCATTTTAATTCATTTGGTTATATTAATATTTTAATAACCAAATTATATTTTAAAAACAATTTGATATTTTTTTTAATATACGTAAGCTTTGGGAGTAGTTGTAATTATTGATAGACGATATTGAACAATTAGCCATTGCAAGCAACTAAAGTCAAAGATTTAAATCACATTGCAAGCTAGAATTTATATTATCACTCGAAGGCTAACTTGTGGGCTCCTTAACAAGAATCTCATCGAAATAAATATTCAAACTTTCACCGCAATAAATTGTGTCAGATTCATTGCAAAAGGCATTGTTTTTGGATTTTTGTAGTAGGCTTTAAGTTCAAAATACTTGAGCTTAAAAAATATGTATGTTCAAGCCATTCAATAGACCAACAATGAAGTCAACGGTTGACTTCGTTGTTGGTCCGTTGGATGGCTTGAACGTACATGTTTGTTAAGGATGACCGTTTAAAATAGATGCCCATCAAAGCTAATTTGAATTATCGTGCACTAATTTGAACTAACGTCATCGTCAAAAATCCATTCCACAAAATCCACTCTATAGAACTAAGTATTCATAAGATGGAATTGTTGAAAGACATAAGGCCTATTTAGTGGTCAAAGGATTCTTCCAAGTTGAAGGGATTTTATTTTTTTTCCAAAATGAATTTCATTTATTATTTTTTATTGATCTTTGTTGTTTTTATTTATTATATGGAGATTTGCAAGAATAAATTTATATAGAACAAACTCTTGACTATGTTTAGAATGACTTTAGCTTTGTTTGTCGTCTTAAGAAATTTTTCTATGGCCTTGAGAAAGCTCATTGGACTTAAGAAACCATCTCATAATCCTCATTTTTTATGTTGATGGCCTTACACTAATTGTTAGTGACCCTAAACTTTTAACCCATGTGAAATCCAATTTTAAGAAGAATTTTGAAAAGAATGATTCAAGACATTTGCCTTATTTTCTTGACCTCCAAGTCTTTCAAACCAAAGAATGAATTTTTATTTCTTAGTCTAAGTATGATTGTGGTATGATTGTGACCTTCTTCATCACTTTCACTTAGAAGATTGTAAACCAACCTCGTCTCCCTTCCATTTTACAGTCAAACTTACTGCCACTTGCACTACACCCAAAGTAGATTACACCTTGCGTTGCCAGACAGTTGGTAGTCCTTTGCACCTGACTCATACCCATCTTGATATATTTCCTTTGTTGTTGGTCTTGTTGCTAGGTGTATGCAAATACCCCATGACTGGATAAAAAAAATAGAAGAATGCTTCGTTATATCTGGGGTACAATTTAGTTTGAGATTCATTACTATCTAGGGGGGATTCCTTTGTTGGTTGGATTCACTGATTCCGATTGGGTTGGAAACCTTGATGATCAAAAGCCTAATGTAGGTTATGTTTTCAATCTTGGTTCTGAACCTATACTTGGGCTTGTAAGAAACAACAAGCTCTTGCTTTTTCTTCAACAAAACCAGAGTATCGATTCACTATTAATTCAAGTCAAGAAGCCTTGTGGCTTTGATAGATCCTTTCAAAGCTTGGACTCCAACAACAACATCTGACTATGCTCTGGTGTGACAATCAAAATTCCATCCTTCAAGCTTACCAAAAATCTTGTTCAACATCAGGAAAACAACCACATTGAGCTATAGATCCACTCCACCAAAAAGCTTTGTTAGGATTGTGTTTTCGAAGTGCTCTTTTTCCCTAAAAATGACTGAGTTGTAGAAATCTTCACGAAGTCTCTTACATAAGAGAAGTTCTCAAAATTTTGATCTATGTTAGGAGTTTAAAAATATGCCATTAAGAGGGGATAAGATCTAATTCCTCCTTCCTTCTCCTATTGTGTCACCTTTGTAAATCCTTTTATCCTATCCCAAGTTGTTCTTAAGGGGGGATGTCAATATATTTAGATAATTTTTTTAAGATCAACTTAATCTAATGTGTTTTTAGTAAAGTGTGTTTATTTAGTATGTATTTGTACTTATGTAATCTGATGGTCATGATATGTTTTAGAATTAAATCGATCTAATGGGTCATCTTCTCCTCGATATTAATGGCTACATTGGCATGGCTTAGCACCCAATTGGTATGTGACCTCTATTTAAAGAGCATGGAGGGTCATTAGTTGATGATAGATTATGAGAAAATCATTCACAAATTCTTTTCCTTTTTGCATTAATATATTGCCTCAAGTAACTGTTTGGATTAGGTCGTGAACTGTTTCCCTCTTCGAGAGTTTTATCTATGTAAAATATTGGTGTGTTGATATTGATTTGTTTGTGTGAGTGATTGCTTAAGGTGTTTGACCTATCTGGAAATACCTTGTTTTAGTCGAACAATCCCTCTTGGTGTTTTAAAGAAGGTAACTTCTCATGGATTTTGAAGAAAGATGATCTTTCTTTGGTGAAGGATGCTACATTGGGTGTGAAGGCACCTTCTTTATATGGGTTGGCTCTACACACGGTAACTGTAAAATAAATTTGATAAGGTTGAAATCACAAGACCATATGAACCTTCGAATGAAATGTAGGTCGATTACATGTTTCTTTTCATATATTGTGGGTTATAATATGCTATGCACTCACAATTTCACACCAATTAATTTGGCATGTGTTTATTTTGTAGTGTCATTATCCTTTACTTGTGTTTAGTTGTGTGAACCATAGATTCCTCCAGGATTTGTGATGTGTTGTGTCTAAATGATCTACATTTGTATGTTGGATTACATCAAACTAGATTCACATGGCTAGTATTTCATAGTTGTGTCGAGATATAGTTGAGATTTTATATTTATTTTTATTTATGTTTTAGAACTACCCACAAGTTTCATGGATTTGTAACTTCACCTTCTAATTCACATAGATAATGAGGTTGAATTAGTTGGTGTGGGCTCATGTCATTGGATGTTTTTTTATTTAGGTACATGAAAAAGTTGAAGGGGTTTGTTTAACAAAGGGAAAACTTGAGGGGTGTATTGCAGAGGGGTACATGGTATATGAGTCATTCTATTATGCTAGTGAGAGCATCAAAGAAATCGAAGACACACCAGTTGTGATTTGGTATGATCTATCTAATTAAGAAAAAAGGGAATGGGAGCTACTCCAAACCAATGGAAGAAGTTGCGTAATAAAGAATAAGTCACTTATTTTTTGTCAAATTTCTATAGAGTAATTGTTTACATAGGAATTTAAAATATATATTTGATCTCATACTATTTGTTTTGAATTCATAAATACATCAACAAACTTGAGGCAATAAGTTTGTTTGTTAACTGATGCTACAATATTTGTTAATTGATGCTACAATAAGTTTGTTTCCTTACAACACAGAGGCAACACATCGATGGTTCACATTGTATAGAGAGAAGAGGAGGAAATGGGATAAGGCCATGAAAGAATTCAGGATGTTGGATGATACAGTCACGCCTTATCCTAATCATGCTAAAGAAAAGTTGCAAATAATCTATCCCAATAGTTGGGTGGATGAATAGATCATAGAGAAATATGGTGCATATGGTCATTACCCACGTAGTGAAAGGATGCACTCAATATAGAGGTAATCTACAAAAGCGTTGTAATAGTCTCTTTGTAACATCCATAGTTGGATATTCTCAATTAAATCGGAGTGAGCCTGTAATTTTTGAAATAACCCACATATCCGTAGATAAATAAAATGATGTATAAATTGATAAATAAGTCATAAGTGATCAGTTACAATTGAGGGCCCGTTATTTATATTTTGGCGGAATACCCTTTCATTAAGAGTCATGTCTTTTCGTAAAGACATTATTAATTATATATATATATATATATATATATGTTGATGTTTATTATTATTATTATTATTATTATTATTATTATTATTGTTTGTTGTTATTATTTAAGTTTGTTACATTGCCTTTCCCTTAAGGGAAGCTTTTTCCTCAAAGCTTCATTGACAACAACGTCTGATTTGCTTGAACTGTCATCTATGGATCATTTGCAACACTTGATGAGATAAGATGATACAAGTTACGGATTCCCCATGAGAATTGTCGCGTCCTATCTGAGATTGTTTTGGGAAACTGGTTGTCTCAATTGTTGCTTAGTATGCCGAACTATTTTCTTGTCAACATAACTCTTTTGTGAATGCTCATTTTGACCTTGTCGTTGGTAAAAATGACGATTATAATTGGGATGTCTGTAAGGCGTATGTGTTGTTTGTTTTTCTTCATTTTTAATTGCGGGGAGGACTGCCTTCACTTCCTCGACTTGACTTTGTTTTTCAAAGAGTCTAGATGCTTCTCACTGTATTTGCGCTATTTTGTTCTCCAGTAGATATTTTTACTCTAAATCTTCTTGAACCTTTCGTCTTGTGACTTTTTGTCCTCTTTTAACTTCTCGATTTCTTTCTCTAGTTCTTGATTAAGATTTAGAAGGCATTGATTTTCTTCTTGTTTTTCTAGAAATTTTCCTTTGATGTCTTCATTCGAGTTGTCTGCCTTCTTGGTACTCTTTAACTTCTTGATCTTCGTAACATATTTTATTATGATTTCTTAATCGGTATATTTCTTCAGTATTACTTGTTAATGTGTTATAGACTTTCATAATTTCCAACTTGTGCGCTTTTTTTGAGTCTTCCTCTTTTTGCTGGAGTTCCTCAATCTGTTGCTAAAGGCAACAATTCTCTGCTTCTTGGCATCTTACTTTTGTCTGAATTTGCGTGATTTTGTCATCTTTGTCCTTGATGATTTTGTTTAATCGTTTTATTTCTTCGTTATTCTCGACGACATCTTTCATTATTTTTTGGTTTTGTAGATTCTAATTGGTATATTTTTTACTCATTAATTCCTTAGAAATATCTAGCTTCGTCATGTCAAATACTTTGTGAATTCCTACTTGTAGTTGGGATTACAATTCTGATTTAGACTTTGCCATAAATCCTGACTTCTAGTGTTCTTTGACGATAGTTGGTTTTCCTTTTGACTGACTTCTTGTCTTCTTCGATTTTGTCTTGTTTTTATTTACTATTGTAATTTAATAATTGTACTTAATACAATTATTAAGTAATAATAATAATAATAATAATAATAATAATAATAATAATATTTTTCTTTTTCTTTTTGAAGGTTGATAAAGACTTCGTGTAGATTGGGTGGTTGGGAGGAATGATTGTTACCTTCCCCACCTAAGTTCAAATATCGCTTGCTTCGTAGTAGCAATTATTATGTACTTTTAGATCTTTTTCCCTTAAGTTTTGTAAAATTACAGTAGATTGGGTGGTTGTGAGGAATGAGTGTTACCTTCTCCACCTATGTTCAAATCTCACTTTCTTCTTAGTAGCAATTATTATGTACTTTTATATTTTTTTCCCTTTAAATTTTGTAAAATGGTGTAGATTGGGTGGTTGAGAGGAATGAGTGTTAACTTCCCCACCTAAGTTCAAATCTCACTTGCTTCTTAGTAGTATTTACTATGCACTTTTATATTCAAACCCAAACCCACTTTAAGAAACCACGTGTTATATTTTGGTGGAATAACCTTTCATTAAGAGTCATGTCTTTTCGTAAAGACATTATTAATTATTATTAATTATTGCATACATACATACATACATAAATACATATATATATGTTGATGTTTATTATTATTTTATTATTGTTTGTTGTTATTTTTAAATTTTGTTACACTCTCTAAGCACATTATTCACTTTATAATGCATGTTTGAATTATAACATGTATTATGTTTTTATTAATGCATGTTAAATTCAATGAATCATAACATCATCAGCCTGCATGAATTCAAATGAGAAGAGAAGGTTGTAGAAGATAGATAAGAATTTAGCATAGACTGATCAATTATTCATGGAAAAATTGTACACACATAGAGACAAAGTTGGAATAATATGATTATATTCATGAATCAGTAAATACTATGTAATACAATGGTTATACACATAGGATATTTTTAATGCCTAATATAGGATTCGAATCTACCAACTCGGACTGACTCTAGAGCTAACCCAGTATTGGAAAATCACCACTAGAGATCACTAATGCAACTTCAGATAACTAACTTAGTCTACAATCAGTTAAATGGTGAGAGTAGGTTAACAAAGGCACCCACACTCCCTTAAATCATGCAAACTGGCACTAGGATAAATGATTGTGATATAACTGATGGTAACTGGAGCATAACTGATTACCTACCAAGGTCAACTGAAGTAGATTGCTGGTGGCACTCAGAGTGGGTTCCTAAATTATAGGTATTGGTCCCTTGGGAACCTAAACTCATGCAATCAAGTGCAGTAAGTGGAAGATGTCCCCTAGGTGTGTCCCCCATGCACTAATGGAGTGATGAAGACCTCCTAAGCTAGGAAAATAGACAATTAAACTATGTGGTCAAAGGGAGGATTAATAATAATCCCAACACCCCCATTAATATTGACTTTGGATAACCTAGGCCATGACAACTAAGACCAAAGGTCACCCATAAAATCTAAAGGCCAAAGATAATAACTGCTTAATAAAACAGAGTAAATGGGGAAAACCTCATGGGAACCCCCCCTCAAAATAAGCAAGAAAATCAGGTTCAAGCTTTCATATCAAGAGAAAATTTCTTCTTGAATAAAAAAATTGTGTAAATATTTCTGCAACCTGCAACTTTGTGGTGCAGCAAAGCAATATGATGGTCCTTGTGTGCACTAGTATCCTGGTATTGTGCATGTGAACCTCTCCATATTCTTCAAATTTGATGATAGACAAGATAAGGAATGTTTCCTTTGTCTCTTCTTTCTAGAGGAAGAGTGACATCATCCAATTTGTTCTTCAGTGAGAAGAATTATTGATTAGTCCTTACCATCATGTAGCATCTCTTTGGGAGCTTGTTGCACCTCTTTGAAGGAAGTGAATTTTCTTAACATAGTGCAAGGTTCTCTTTTTTAAACTGGGATCTTGTTCTCCTCATGTTAGATGGCTCTCCAATCATTTTCCCAGCTGTCTCAATAAAATTTTGTGCCCATTTAGGCATAGGATTGGGAGTAGGGTCTGGATTTGGATTTGGATCACTGTGAACTTCACCTTCAATTTCATAAACTGATTCCACAGGTTCCTCTGCTTTGAATTCTCAATCTGAAACACTAATGGAAACATTATCATATGTAAAAGGTTCAGGTAGAATGGTCTTACCTTACCTTTTAAATGGCAGTTGAGACAATACTTGATCTGAGTATGGTAGAAAGTGTGAGAATTCATATGCCTTGGAGGCATGGTTTGAAACACCCTTCGCTATAATGTTCCCTGTTGAGATATATGAGATCTCCACTGAGTTAATACCAACACCACTCGCTTTGGTGGGCCAGTAAGTGTCATTTGGTATACATATAACAAATTTGCAGCTAAAGAGGGAACATAGAGTACATATTTGAACACTCCATGCTTTAACTTGATGGAACTCTTTCCTTCAGCTTGAATTTGAGCGTAATCACCGATATGGATACTTGGACCATCAATAAGTTGTAATGAAGAGAATGATTCTCTGGATGCAACCATATGATTGGAGGCTCTCGAATCAATGAGGAAGGCATGTGATTTTGAATAGCTACCCTTTAGTGCATGGCATCTCTCATCATGATGTTCAATATTTTCTCCATAGTCAGTCTTCCTTATGCCTTCAGGGAGTGAAATGTTGCGATGCTCAAGGAGTTTTTCCATCTGATCAATGACATTCTTCATACAATACTTCTCTGTGTGGTTTCATTTCTTACAGTTGGAGCACTTTTCTTTCTCAGAACTTTAATGTTTGTGCTTCCTAAAGCCTAAGGCTTCATCTGGTGGATCAAACTCATCTTTAGGTTCGAATTCGATGTTTCTTTTCTCTTTACCTTTATGCTTACTTCTTGCTTGCACATTCCTTGTCTTACTAGCTAAGATAGATTGGTTTGGAGAGGCTCTGAGATCTCCCATATGTATCATCTTATCTTGTTCTTGGATTAGAGACTCTGTGAAGGAATCAAGGGATGCCATTCTCCAATTAAGAGTAGTTAGTCTCCCAGCATGAAAGGTAGATACAAACACTAAGAATTCTGAGCCAAGTTTTATCAGTATGGAGAGAACCAATTTCTCATCCTTCTTCTCAATCCCACATTGCTTGCATTGCATGACCAGTGATTTGAATTTTGAGAAAAACTACTGTATAGTTATGAAGTTACTATGATGTAGTTCTATCAGCTGATTCTCCAGGATATGGCCCCTTAGCTCATCTTGTTTTCCAAACAAGGATTTGAGCTTATCCCATACTTCTCTTGGAGTCTTGAGTCCATCAAGATGGAACAACAGATCCTTGGAGATGTGGATGCACATGTAGCCAAAAGCTTCATCAAGCCTATATAGATGCTTTTATTTTTCAATATACTGTTGGGGTTTGATTTCTCTTCCCATGGTCATCCTGTAAAGACCTTTGTTACGCAAGTAAATTTTCATATTAGCCCTCCAATAAAGGTAGTTGAAGGGTGTAAGGATTCTGAGAGTTAGATCTGTTGAATTCTCCATTTCATTGCTATATTGATCAACAATTCTTTGAATGCACCTACAAAAACAATGCAATAAAACTTATCCGTGAGATGTAGAATAGTTGGTGGCGGGGTATGGTTAAGACGCCCCCTAAGCTGGAAGGTCACCGGTTCTAATCCCGTCGGATACCAAAAATCCAACCATGTTAAGGGTTGGTGCGGTCCAGGCCGGGTGCGATCCCCGGGTGATTTTGACGGCTTAGATGCCCCTGGTTCGTGGCCACTCAGCCAATGGCGACCCTGCTAGTCAGGGGGGTTCCACCACTTTGCCAACAAAAAAAAAACAATGCAAAAAAACTCAATTGAATTAATTTATCTTAAACAACATTCACTTCGACATGTGCAAATTCTCTGAGTACATCACACCTTGATATACTTCTCTTGACATAATCTAGAGGGAGAAATGCAATTATTCCAGGAATTATGTGGAAACTCAATGGCTTCTAGTGCATCAATAGAAGTTTCTGAGGTTCAAGGCAGGCATGGATACTCGCTATGATACCATGTTAAATTCAATGAAGCATAATATCATCAACCTGCATGAATTCAAATGAGCAGACAAGGATGTAGAAGAGAGAGAAGAATTTAGCATAGACTGATCAATTACTCATGGAAAAATTGTACACAAACAGAGAAAAAATGGAATAATATGATTATATTCATGAATCAATAAATAATATGTAATACAATGTTTATACATATAGGATAATTCAAATGCCTAAGATAGGATTTGAATCGACCAACTCAGTCTTACTCTGGATCTAATTCAATGTAAGAAAATCACCACTGGAGTTCACTAATGCAACTTCAAACAACTAACTTAGTCTACAAATAGTTAAATGATGAGGGTAGGTGAACAAAGGTGCCCACACTCCCTTAAATCATGCAAATTGGTGCTAGGATAACTGATTGTGATCTAAATAATGGTAACTGGAGCATAAATGAACATAACTGATAGCCTACCAAGGTCAATTGAAGGAGACTTCTAGTGGCACTCAGAGAGGGTTTCTAAATTATAGGGATTGGTACCTGGGGAACCTAAACTCATGCAATCAGGTGCAGTAAGTGGCATATGTCCCTTAGGTGTGTCCCCCATACACCAGTGGAGTGATGAAGACCTCCCAATCTAGGAAAATAAACAATTAGACTATGTGGTCTAAGGGAGTATTACGAATAATCCCAACAATGCTTGGGTTATTAGACACACGCCACCGTCCTTTTTTTGCATTTTAATAGGACAATTATTACCATCTATGTGGCTATATGGACATCATTTTTGAGGATGTTGATGAGGAATGATTTTTGTTGGACTGTGGAGTGGAGGTTTAGTTTGATCAATCTATTCATGCTAGCCATCGTGATCAAAACCTAATAGAGGGGAATTTAGGTCATGTTGGAAAGATACAAGAGATCATGCAAGTGGTATTCTCATACTTCCATTATGTTATTTTTAGGTGCGAGCGATGGGATAACTTCAATTGGATTAATTTAAAAGATGATCATGATAGTGGGATAATATGTATCAACTCTAAACAAATGTAGGACAAAAATAAAGAGCATTATGTTTTCCCAAATCATTCAACCAGGTGTTATTTTACTTGGATGTGTTGGATAGATATTGGTGGTTTGTACTATGACACAATTCTATATCAAAACATATTTTTGAGAACACCAATGATGGCATACCAAGCAAGGAACATAATTAGGGTGGTGGCAATAGAGAGTGATACGTACATGTCTTATTTCAACATTTATACAATGGATGTGTTATTTTATCATGGTTATCTATAATTGTCCAATTATGTGTTTTATTTATTTTATGATGTTGGATATGAGAAGTTGACAACCATTTACAACCATCATGTTGAAAATAAATTGAATTTCTTTGTAACTTCAATCTCTTTAATGAATTAAGATTCATTTTTAATTGTAAGATCTGCATGTCTTTCCTTTGGGATGTTGCATAGAAGGTGTATACACATCTTTGATTTTTCTACAATGGAATTAGTAACTAGTGGATTAAGTACAAGTATATTTTATGTGCACATGCATATAAAGTAATCAAGATTTGTTGGATACATAATTAACAAGATATGCTAAATACATTTTGTGTAAAAACCTTTATGTGTTAAATGTTTATTGCAACGAGAAAAGTCAAGCGCACTCTACATTACAATATGGGTGAAATTTATACCTTGGATATGATTATAAATATATCAATTAAATGAATTCAATTTAAATCAAAATTTAACATAAAAGGTTGGAAATCTTCCATTTTTTTATAAATATCGTGAACCCCAAACTAGATTATTTACAAAAATTGGTCCAGTCAACGACCTACACCAAATCATTTATATGTCAAATATATATAATGTGAAAGAGATCATTTTTTAGTTGACCAAACTAGATGGATGGTAGGTTAAAGTGGATCTTATCACCCTTCCCCACAAAAAACATATTTTTGGACTCCTACTTAATGAAAATAAAGTGTATGGAACCTTATACAACATTTTTTTTAATAAGTTAGCACCCACAAAGTTTCAACCCGGTGACCTTACGCAAGGAGTTCCTTAATAGTACACCCATTCACCATATATTCTATGCCCCATGGTCATTTTATACAACATCCTAATCACATCAATGAATGCACACAAAAGACCATCATGGATGTAATCCATGTTGTAATCATGAATGTAAAATTATTGTTTTATGATTGATTACATGAAATTCGTCAAAACAATTAGTTCTTAATTAATTATATCATAAATGTACATCTATGTACTTTAAATGAGATTAAATATTTTTAATTTCAAGGAAGAGATTAATGAAAATCATTTTTTATATCATTATCCCTTTAAATGGGTTTAAATTTTTGTTCTTATTTTCAAATGTAATTATTCATAGTTAATTCTCATAACTTGCTTTGAAAAATTGTCAGATTAGTTACATAAAGGTGATTGATAATGTGCATTGATCATACATTGACCACCTTATATGTAGTATGTGTTTTTTTTCATCCTATACCTCCTCCTCTATAGGGCATGTAATGTTTGATAATAAGCAATCAAATACATCATGTTTGACAACTTAGAATAGTTTCTATGACTTTAAAATATCCTCTTGCTAATATACTTGTGTGTAATAGTAAAATTTGTAATAGAAATGTACTATGGACACTTTGAATACTATTATGAGATTCAACTTGGCATTGAAGAAATTAGAAACACAACAAAGAATAGTTGAAAACATAATAAGATTAATTTACGCAATAACACAATATTAAGAAATAGATCCCAACATAATGATAAATTTCTATGGTGTTTGCAATTTTTAATACTAAGTCTCCACCACCATATGTAAGGGTGAATTGCTACTTACATGTGCCTAGCATGAACTGTCATTTTGAAATTCAATGCCAAAGCATGATAATTAACCTTAAAAGTGTTATGATAAATTGAATGATAAAATAATGAAAATAATCAATTTTTAAATTATTAATCTATGGTAAATTGATATATTTATTTTTATTACTTGTAAGAATTGTAAAGTTTAAATATTTTTTCCTATGTTAAATTACCCCTCAAAATAACTTGACAAAACTTGTTAATAAAATAACAATAATGAAGATCCCCCCTCCATTTTTATAACCTTACAATATGGATGTAATGCCAAATTTTAATATTTGAAGATGTTTTAATTCATAGTACTTAAAGATATTTTAAAAGAGGAAAGTGAGTACATTTGTTAGTGATTGAGCAAAATATGAAGAAACTAGAACTTTAAAACTTTAATCCACAATAACAATGCATATCAATATCATCAATAATCCAAAGACATAAATCAAACCATAGAACACAAGATATACCCTGGGAAAACCCTCTACTGATTCAGAGGATTAAAAACCCAGCAAACAATCTTAGAATATGATTGATAAGTAGCAGAGACTGATTACAACACAATAGCAGATTTCTTTCACCGAGAGCACCAGAGAGAGGAAATCGAATGGAACACCATATCTAACTTGCCAAGTGCATAACACTTTAATAACAAGTCAAATTAGGTTTTACAACAAGAATAGAATGGTTGCATGTATCAACAACTTGTTAACACTTAGAACACTGATCCATCTTTAATCATTCACCTGTTACTGAGTATTACTATCCTCAAAACACATTTTGATTCTATAGTACTCTCAGACATACATCTTGCTTCTGTAGTACTAGCCTCAAATTACATCGCTTATCTCAGGCTAAAACAATAGTTGGATAGCACAATCAAATAATAGTTCTGCCATAAATACAATAAAGAGCCTATTCTAATGTACCTCAATGGCACTCAAACATATGCTTAGTAGTAAGCATAAAATACAACAGGTATTCTCAAAGACCAACCAACTACTTACACAAAATAACATAATTTGGATCCAATCCAGAATAAAGTTTCTCTAAACTAGAAACCATGGATTTTTTAAATCCATCACATACAACATTATACAACAAATGTGTAATAACATGCATAAAGAAGACTTATCTTTTCTTTCACTCTTCAACATTTGTTGACTTCTTGAATCTTCTGTTATCTAGAGAAGTTCTTTGTGAGCTTTCCATTCTTTATGATGTTTTTTAAGACATGACCACTTTCTTAGTGATCCTTCTCTTTATATTTACAGCACGCCAACTACCTCTTCAAGAGGTTTGAACTGTTCTAGAACAGTCCAGACTATAAATAGTCTTTGAGACTTTTGACCATGTCTCTTCTCATGTGGATTCTCTCCACAAGCTATCACAGCCCTTGTCTGCCTAAGTCATGTACGATGACTAACTGGTGGGCACTTTATCTGCTATCACCTATGAAGACACATCGATACTCTCTCTTCAACTAAAGGATTTGTTATGTACTATACCAATATTGTCCCTAACATAAGCTTAATAAGAATGCTGGAAATGTTGATCATCTATGGATATGTACCATGTCTCAAATATAACTGACTAGAACCCTTCAAAGACTCATTTCTTTTCAACAAGCTCTATCTAGAGAAACACCTATGATATTCCTTGATCACTATATCAGTCAGATTTCATATATCTTTAAAATTCTATTTCACTAATCAAGACATATATGAGTCCACATACACGTGTACCAAGTAGGTACCACAACATAAGCTTTGTACATGTCTATGTACAAATTGCAAAGCACATAACAGATCCTAGGACTTGTGACTAACGAAATACATCTCAAATGACTTGAGATCCTCCAAATATGAAATAAGAATTATAAAATTTCATATTTACATTCATATGTGTGGCCATGGATTTGTAGTCCTTCATCCTGAAACTCTTCAGGATCTTTTACTGCACATTTTTCCTTAACTGAGGAAAATATTTGTTTGGTGACTGCCACAACACTAATAATAAGAATCATAACAATATTCTTGAATACATTTCTAATCTTCCTTCTGAATAGGAGGATCAAGCATATCTCCTTTTTACAGGAGGTACATCAACCATCTACATTGGTTCTTCAGAAGCTAGTGAGACTAGCAACTCCCTCTCACCATGCAAATCTGAGAATCATAATATGGGTCCTCCATCACAGAGACTTATGCTCATCTATATATGAAGCTATTTATTTGACACATGAATCTAAATAAGATAGAATATCTTCAGGAGTCTTCACATCTATCAAAATATAACTAAGCCATTTGTTTTGTCTACTTCCCAAGAGACATAGAAACCTCCCGAATTGTTCTCTTTCAGGATCATACATAGAAATGAATCCACATTCATGTCCTTCTTTACTTGTAAGTAAGGAAATATTAATTTTCCCTACAAGACAAATTATTCTCATGGTTAGAACCATTTCATACTCATGAATTTTATTCACGTGAAATACTTTCAATATACTTATAAATATTTACTTATATATGTACACTTATTGACCAACCAATTTATCATAACCCATTATAATCTTATGTACTAATATGCAGTCCTATATCATTCCAAAAATTCATTTTATGAAATAAATATACAACGCTATGTTCATATCTCATGAGGTAAGCATGAAGCCCTCTGTCTAGCCAATCACGTAGTCTTATGTTCACAGTTTGTGAAACAATCATGCTGCCATAAATCTCATGTCTTATGAATGATGTTTTCAACCTTATATCAGTACCACATAAGTCTTATATTAGTATTTATATCATATTTAAAAATTTGGACTCATGAGATTGATAACATTCCAATAAAGATAATAACAACAATGTATATGCTAAGCACAATTCCAAGTCCTGGAATATAGATTGCAATAAAACAAAATCTGATTTTATAAAATCATATGATAATTAAATAATCATGCAGCCCAACATTCATATCTCATGAATCAATCATGCATCTCTATATTTATGAAACAACATGCAAATCTATATTCATATCTTTATGAAACAATCATGCATGCTCTATATTCATATTTTATAAAATAATCATGCATGCTCTATATTCATATCTTATGAACAATCATGCATCCTCTATATGACTATAATTAAAACATTCGAAAGCATATAGATCTAAATAGCATATAATAAAACATTTGGGTACTTATCTTTTTATTGTTTTGCATGCTCCCTTTTGATCTCTTCTTCCTTGTGGAGATTACTGTAGTCCCTCGGTCTTGACCTCTTTTCAAATTTGAGTGCATGTAGGAGGTAGCAAATATCTTCCTGGAGAGACTGGATCCCATGCAACCCGAAGCAAATGTTCTTACTTCAAAGAAAAATTCTTCCAATGCTCATCCTCTTATTTGGATGATATATCAACTCTATGAGGCTCCCATTATACATAAGATCCATTGAACAATGATAATATCCAACCTACAACTCTTGGGTTTGTTCCATCAATTGGTCCACTTTGGGAAAAGACCATAACCCAAATTCTAATAATTCCATATTCAACTACCTGATCGTATCTCTCAAATAGTTATGTATTTTTGAAATATTCTCACTAATAAGCTAAATCGTCCCATTTCAGAAGTGGGTTTTCAACCGTTTTGTATGATTCCTCATGGATTGATCAAAATGTGTCCACAAAATTTGTCTCCTGAAAAGTGACGGAAATGGTACATATTGACTTGCTCTTTAATTTGCCATGCATAAAGAGTCCTCACTCACTAAGGTCAAGTAAACATATAAATCATTCTCCTTAAGAATGATTCACACTCTTGCCTTCAATTTGGAAGTATCTTCAAATTGGTCTTCCGGTTGGATGGAGATCGATCACATAGCTCCAAGCTCTTTGCTCAATACTTCTCAAGATCAAGTAGGCTTTATCTTCCATAAGAAGATATGTTCCTTCCATTTATTAACTAACTCTAATTGAGCTGAATTGAATGGAGCTATATGCAACTAAATGTAACTGAATAGATCTGAATGTAACTGAACAGATCTGAATGTAACTGAACAGTAACTAAATGTAACTGAACAGAAATGCATGTAACTAAACAATAACTAAATGTAACTGAACATAACTAATGCTTCTCCATCAGTGTTTATTTCCAACAATCACTTGCATAAATTAAGGAGTTGATTCCTTAATCAAATAAACTTGTTTACAATAACTAATACTCAACTGATATCTAATCAATTCAAGCTTACTTTGTGGAAATATATGCAATTCGAATTCTCTCTGTATATGTGCTTATATTAAATATCTCTGCATGGTCCATATGTGTTTTCAATAAAAAATCATCTATATCATATCATTATTACTCATAAGATCGTTTCCAAACCTATGATCATATGTATTGCCCCGGGTCATATAGTCACATGCTAATGTAAATCACTCTAGGGGTAGCTAATCCGTAAATGAGACTTGTAGCACCTGTTTACTATGACTAGCCATACATCACATAGTATATCTACTTTAAATAGTAAAGCAACCACCTCACAATCATGAGGATATTTGTAGAACTTGATATTACTCACAAGTCTACTATCTTGATATTACTCACAAGCTTTACTCACTTGATATTACTCACAAGTCTATTGTCTTGATATTACTCACAATCTTTACAAAATCACCACCTCAATCATATGAGGATATTTGTAGGACTTGATATCATTCACAATTCTACTGTCTTGATATTACTCACAAGACTGGAGAATGACTCCTGATGCTGTAATCTCAACAACATTATGACTTTACTAAGGAAAAATTAGTAAACAAGGTATATATATATATATATATATGTAAGGGTATATATTGGATATTCATGAATGAAATCTAATATCTTCATCTATGAGACCTAGTCTTTTCCAACTGTTAGGTGGAAAGGGAGAATGTTTTGAAGGACATAAATCATTTCAAGCCTTAGGTTACTTGTATAATCCCTTGGCATAGGAATTGATATGAAATGTAGCGGTATAGATCCATCTAAAAATGGGATCTACGAAGCGTCGAGAGAGATCAAATATCTCGAGGTGTAAACCCATTTTTAGAGTGCAAATGTTGAGGAAGCATTTTAATTTATCCAATTTGTGTAGTTTTATAAATATGTTGTTGTATATGTTTTAAATATAATTTGAGCCGACATGTTTTTTTTTATGATATTTATTATTTTTTATAAAGGACACATGTCATCTTTAGGATAAGCACAGAAGGAGTTACACATCCCCCCCTACGGGGCTGTAGAATGTGCATCTTTGACACAATCATTTTATATGATTAATATTAAAAACTATTATAATCAAGGCTACTTTAGTTGAATATCTTTTTATCTTTTTATCTTTTATTTTTTTAATATATTTAATATAGTAATTTAGATTTTTTTTCATGATTAACTAGAAGACTCAATCAAACAAATTGATTTAAAAAATATTCAAATGTGATTTACAATTATTTTCATGATTTAATATATATGGAAGATGTTATCACTATTTGAAATATTAATATTAATGACTTTTGATATAACCGTTACACCAAAATATTGTCATCCCCATGATAGGAAGTTGTGTACTTGTTTAAATCCCTAAAGTGTCTTATGCCAAAATACTTGAAAAGAGGTTTCCTTCTAGAAGTCTAGTTTTAGTGACATTGACACACCTTGCTTTCTGACAATAGGCGTCATACTTGGCTGACGCCAATTTCTTGTGGGAAAAAAGTGTCAATAAAACTTCTTGTCTTTCTTTAGGAAGCGTCTCCTCTTCCTAACATCAATTTCCTATGTACAATATGCATCATTGCTCATTAAAAGGAAAAAAAGAGAAGAATCGAGTGCTTTCTAGAAAGAATCCCTCATTAAGTCTTATCCCAACCAGCCATAATATGTGGCAGCCAAACCCATAATCCCTAGGGATGATCCCTTAACCTTATCCAAGTAATCCTCAACTACCTTTATCCATTTTGGCCTATAAATACAAGGTCACCTTCATGGTTGAGGGAGGACCAAGAAAACACCTATATGCTGCTAAAATCTTTCTAGAGTTGAGAGTCAAAGGATTGTGATTTTGAGGCAAAAAGCTTGTAGGAAGAAGCACGACACCAAGGATTTTTTGTTGTAATTTCTCCCTTCTTTCTGTTAATACAATCATGTTTTTCATTTCCCATAATCATTGTGTAATCAAGTTTATTATTTTTCTCCTTGGTCATTAATATAGATCTGTTTGATTATGTTGTATGTTTCCACTCGTTTCTTGTTGGTTCTGATCTTTGTGCAAGTTCCTCTATGTCAACTAATGCTAAAGCTTCAAGATTGTAGGGACAACCTTCATATAAGGTAAGGTTTTATTATATTCAAGTAATATTATTAGATCTAGGGAAAGGTTTTCATTATTGTTGTGTTTTGTTCTAGATCTATACCATATAGACTAGAGAAACAATCTTTGTCTGCATTGACTGAAAATTTCCGCTGACAATAAATGTTAGTTTAGTTGAAGGGATTTTTTATTTCATTGCATAATTAATATAAAATTTTAGAATTTTTTCCATTATATATAAGAATATTTAAATGAACAAATTGATGTAATATATTAATCAAAGTTTGATTTAGAAATATTTTCTTAATTTAATATGTATGATGTTATCATTATACAAATTTGGAGGAATACTTTTTTTTTGGTTAGATTTAATTACAATAATTTTAAGTCGATCAAAATTAACAATTCTTTGAATAATAATATTTAAGAATAAATTAAAAAGTAAAATTTAAACCAAAAATATGATTTGAAATATTAATCAAATCAAGAATCATTGATGAAGTTTGTAAACATGTTTAAACAACATAATGCATATTCTTGTACTAGTAACAAATAAGTCATATTGAAAAATGGTTAAACATTATATAATGGCTTTAAATGATTATAACTAGAGTTAAATATTATTTGGAATCTTAGTGATATATATCAAATTTAATCTTTAAATAGACAAACCATTAATAATTTAATCATTAGCATACACAATACATTTTATAAATTAAACAACATCAAAGTCAACATGATATCGAAAAACTTAAAATACATGATGATAATATCTAAATCAATATATTAGTTATGTATTTCAAATATGTCAAACATGACATCTAAAATTTAAATGAGTGATACATCCCAAATTTAATATAAAAACAAAGAAACCAATAATAATATAAATAATTAACATACACACAATACATTTTTATAAACAAACTAACATCAACATCAACATGATATGAAAATGCATAATATATATGAACAATAATATCAAAATCAATATATATCCAAATATACATCTCAAGTCAATATACATGAAAAATATACATCACAATTATCAAATATGTACACGTCAACAAGTTATGTAAGCTAGGTTTGCCACTAAAGCCACATGCATAAGTACCTTTGCTAGATAATAATGTAGAAATTAGAATATGAGGAGGAGAGTATGGTTGATATACTAATATAGGAGATCATGGTCATCTGTTGTTGAAGAATATGGTGTTCAACTTGTTGTTAGAGGATGGTGGTTGGTCTACTAGAGGAGATGGTGGTCGATCCGATGCTGAAGGAGGAATTGGTGTTCATTTTGCTGCAAAAGAAAGAGACCGTGGTTTATTTTTCTAAAAGAGATGGTGGTCAATTTGATATTGAAGGAGGATACTGTAGTTATTCTATTAAAGGAGATGGTGGTTAGTCTAGCATCGGAAGAGGAGATAGTGTTCGGTCTTCTAGTGGAGAAGAAGGTGGTTCTTATTTTGCTAGAGGATATGATGGAGGTGGAAGAATAATTCCCTCAATATATGAAACTAAAGAAGAAGCCTTAACAACAATCAACCTATTGAGTAGGTTGAGATACGAAGGAACCAACAACATGACACATTAATAGCATTGTATCATGGAGAAGGATCACCCATATCGATAGAATTTTAAGGTCCTGTATAATCTTCCAAGATCATACATGGACCATGTTAAGCCCTAAATGTTGGCACCTTACCCCTTATACTATGGCTCATTACATATTATTGTTGTTGGTTTTGGTCTATTAGTGGTAATTTTCATAAGTTTTATTATATTAGTTATTTCGGCTTGGGTCCGTTAGTTTTAATTGTACCTATTTTCTCCTATATATTGGAAGGATACCTTTTCATTTGAAAAATCTCATATTGTCTTGTCTTATGTACTTAGTATATTGTGTAAGGAGGTTTCCCCCTCGAAGAGGATTGCTATTAATTTTTGTTCTTCATTATCAAGACATGGATTACTCTTTTTTTGTCTATTTATGCTCTTTGCATGCTATTTTGGGAATTTGTTTCTTAACCTTTGGTATCAAAGCTTGGATGTTTCCAAAACAAGACATCTTGGAATTTTCAATATAAACATTTTATACAAAGAATCATAAATCGAAACTCGGAACCCATCTAGAAAATAGTCTAAAATATATGTAGAAAACTTTTAAGAACCTAACTCATTATAGGTTCAAATCTATATACAATGGAATGTATAGTTTCTGACTAGTCCAAAAATAGTCTAAAACATGTGTTATGGGAAAAACTATTATATTTGGGGAATTCTAGAACCAAATTGAGTGAGACCTATTTCATCAGAAATAATATGAAACACAATATATGTGGCAGAAATTTTAGACTTAGATCTAAAAAAAAGGGCATGTGGCAGGTCGTACACTCTCTCTTTTCTTTAAAGGAAAAAGAAACAAGTGTTGGGAATATTGTCACAAATTTGTTTTGGCACATAAAAATTCAACAATACATGCATGTTACCGGAAATTATCAATAAATGTGGACAAGTATTTTTTCCCTAGTCTACATGGGGTAGATCTAGAACAAAAGGCTCGCAACAATGCATCCTCTTCCTAAACTATTAAACTACTTAGATTCCAAGATTTCTTACCTCACTAAGAAGGTGATCCTTTCCTTGTGATTATATTACGATCATTTGTACCTGCAAAAGAATGTAAGGAACAAGATACAATAGTGAAAGCAACAAGATAATTCAACGATCTATACTAATGATCAAGGAGAAAAGTAATGAATAACTGAGATTAACACAAATCATTTATGGGAAAGGCGAACAAATTTGCATTAACAAGATAAGAGAATAAAAATATAAACAAATCCTTGATGTCAAATATTTGTTTTAACAATGTCTTTGACTCACAAACACAAGATATACAAACTGTACAAATATCACTCACAACCACACTCTTTTCCTCCTACACCAACAATGATTTCAACAACATAAAGGTGCTCTCTTGGTTCTCTCCTATCATGCTACATGAAGCTTGTATATATATTCCAAATAGGGACCAAAGGGGTTGATATTCTTAGGGAGTAAGGTGAGGGATCATCCCTAGAGGATAGGGGTACAAATGCCATCTACTCCAAGTAGTTGGGATAAGTCTCCAGGAGGAATTTCATTTATAAGGTTCTCGAAATCTTCTCTTTTTTCCCTTTTGACAATGTTGATGATCCTTGTACATTAGAAGAAGCCATCGATGCTTCTTGTACTCAGGAAACAAGTGCCACTGACACACCTTGTTATTAGGAAAACAACACCAAGGTAGGACGATTCTCCATGTCATAAGGAAAAGTCTGTTAGTCATCCTAGGAACGAGCAAAAATCTCCTCCAAAAGATGGTTTGGCCAGGTAACTTTAGGGGATTGAGCATAGTGACAATTTTTGGGAGTAATGGAATGCCCCACAAAATATGAAGCTATAAGGATGTGATAGGTGACATACTTTGCTAGATATGATATGGAATCCAAGGAAAAAGAGTGGCGAGTGAATACTTGACATAGCACAAGTTATAAAGTATTTGAATCAAATCATGGATGTTGACCACTACACTATAGATCCATGTATGATGATCAAGTCATGGATACCAGTAATACATTGTATATCGATTGATCAACAAGACTCAAATCAGGACATAGCTACAGAATAAACATTGTAGATCCATTCCATCCTAACTCAAACTAGAGCATAAACACTAGACATACAATGTGCATCCATGCAATGAATAAAAAATTAGGCCAACACAACCTGAGGATAGGAACATAATAAAGTGAATACCTAACCACTCAAGGTATTTATTCCAATCCCATATAGTATAATTCTATCCATGTGAATAGATGTATTGATGTCGAACATGGTAGAAATCACTTGATTATTGATCATTAATGTATACCATTAACAAGTGCAAAGGAAATCACCATTGATGCCAATGATTACCAAGGTACCCTGGTACATCCCTATGAATGTGAATAGACGAGTTGAAGTCGAACAATTGGCATGATCTTCCAATTAGAGGTCAATGATGAAAGCCTACTGTCGAAAGCGAGGAAACCTTCCATTGAGACATGCAGACCTCAAGGTACTTGACTGGTTTCTAATACTAATTACTGGATAATGTGCTAGTGTCAACAATAATATAATCGCTGAAGGAGTTCCATGATGTTTCCCCCATAATCGACATGAAACTTGAAACAAAAGTGATTTTGGAAGTGATATTGATAATGGAACAACCATGAGATTGACTCAGATATTACCGACTTGAAGAAAGGTAAAGTGAATGCAGAAGTAGACTATGATAAACACTCCCCTTGAACATTGAATGACACAACAATTTACTTGGAATCATTGACTCAACGAGGCAAAGACTAGACATAATGCAAAGAAAGGACGATGCATTCTTTGAATTGACTTGAAGGAGTGAAACAAATCATGAAAGTGGATCGAATCAATGACAAGATGAATACCCAACTATTTGAATGAAAATGAAGATAGATTCCATGTTCAAGAGTGACTAGGAGCTACCATTAATACAAATGAAAACGTATCCCATTCCCTTAATTTCCCCATCATAATGGATGCATGCCTATTTTATTTTTAACGAGCTTGAAAATGGTAAAAAATTCTCGATATAGCTCATCAAGTGATGAGTCCAACATCATATGTTTTATGAACCTAAGAAAAGAGGGGTTCATTCCTAGAAAAGGGGTCCTTCATCGCTTAATTTTATGAGTCCTAAGAAGGTAAACTCGATCGTCGTTTCATGTCTAGAGAGTCTGAAATGACTAAGAAGACTCCATAGTGGAATTTTTTTAAAATTTAGTCCCCGAGGTCTGAAAAAGTATAAGCTGATACCTGGGATAAATCTTCTAGTCACACTGCACTAGAGTGTCCCTTTTTCGTAAATGAGTCTAAATGGTCCGAAAAAGGGGTAAATTATCACTGGATAGACAACCTTTCAAACAATTTTACTAGCTTGAAAGAATCAAGTTCGCTTGGTGATATTTTCGTGTTTAAGGATCCTAAAAAGAGTTTAAAGACGACTTCAGAGGATTTCCTTTTTCTTATCTAGTTTTATGAGTCCAAAAAAGCGATAAAAACATACTCGATACCTTTTCTCTAGATTTTTAACGAGCATGATTAGGGTATAAAAGGCGCTTAGAGCTTTTTTCAAATTGAGCCAGAGCATGAAAATTTTAAAAATAAGCTCCATCATAGCCACAAAAATGTCCAATAAGGTCCCGAAATCTTCAAAATCAACATTAGGACACTTTCAACATAAAAACTATAGAAAAATATAGTAAAAACCCATAGTATTTAAATATTTCACCAATTATTTTCTATATATATATATATATATATATATATGGTGAAATAGTAAAAATTACTTACCATTGTGTTTGTACCATAGAAATTGAGTGAAAATTGTGTCTGAGAGAGGAATTTGTGAGGAAGATTCTGAAAGCTACAAACATCCATTCAACGAACAATCAGAAGAAGGTAAGAGCTATGATCCTCCCCTTCCTTTTCATTGTTGAGTTTTAACTTTTCATCATACCTTCTTATGGTTTTAGGATAGTTTTATCAAGGGGAAGAGGACTCCCTAGGAAACGCTCTTCTCCCTTTCGGGAGGTGCACCGATGCACTCCCTGAAAGGGGAAAGAGCGTCAAGGGTGCTCTATCCTATAAAGGGAGATCTGCTATCGATTTGTTAACTTGGGGAAATCCCATCGGTGGTTGCGTACCTCCTAAAAAAACGTTTAGCATGAATTTCAAGTTTTCATTCCAATGAAATGAGTCTAATAGTTTTAATGTGGATGTCCACAGGTGTTTGACTCAAAAAATGGTTATTTGGAAGAAGTGCGAGAATGAATTAGATGAGTCCCAAGCGAAAAATGACCCAATGATGGTGAGGGCATTGAGGTTGTGTGGAAAAATTAAGTACTCCAGGGTTCTGTGCATGAGATCCCATGTTCGTCTTCTAGATAATTTTATACGGATGTGGGACCCAGATCAACAACATTTCCAGGTGGGCACTCACATTCTGATGATTGATGTCGAGGACATCTACTTTCTGACTAGACTATCCAGGAAAGGAAGTCCATTAACACTCTCATATCCCAAAGGGGGGGACATGACCATTGACGATCTCATTTATGAGCATTGTTTGAACGAAACAAGGTACAAAGGGGGAAATATTATGATCAAACACGTTATGGATCGATTGTTGAGGATGGTATCCTTCACTATCAAGATGGTAGCGGGTGGTAGGGATTCTCATCATACTACCATGCACATATTCTATATGAATTGGAGTGCATGGATCAAACTATCTTCAAGTGGAATGAGGGGCTATTAGTGAGCCTCAAGGACCAGCTCATGAAGTGCTGACGAGGTGAGCTAAAGCAGTTTGGCTACAGGACTATAGTAGTATCTTTGTTCTTGGAGAGGGTACCTTTGTTATGCCCTCACATTCCCTTTAACAGGTTGGAGCCTGAGGATCCACAGATGATAAGGTGGGTAGAGGCTATGGCCCACCATGGAGGTGGTAGAGGGCCCACCGTGACTTATGGCTTAGTCTTATTTCAGTGGCTATGAGGTCAACTGATGATGGTAGAGGATTATGCATACGTGGGGATCAATTTCAAGGGTGAACATGATCTTCCATTACTCGAGGATGACCAGTGGGACGAATGAGGTAAGATATATACTATTTTTTTTTGTTTTTGTTTTATATTATATCTTTTTTTTTATCTTGGTGATATTAAGACATGACATACTATTTTGCAGACATCGGTCCATCCCGACATATAGGAGCATCACTTATAGATAGGCATGGGATGGTGAGAGATATTTCCATCATGAACATGGAGGTAGAGGAGGAGATTCAAGATATTAAAGAAAACCTCTAGAGGCTGACTATTGGAATTCCATACATCTCTATTGATGACCTTCCTAGACGTTATCAGTGCCACACTGCAAGAGTATCGGGGTGTTTTGGGAGGCTACTCTGCAGGGTATCTCATGTCGTTATGTGCTACCATGAGCATGAGGATTATTCCATAGCGACTCCTATTTTTCATTATATATGCTGAAATCTTCGAAGCTTCATATTTTTAACCTCTTGATGTACTAAAAACTAGATGGTTTTTTATTTTTGGGTACACTGAAAGCTTATGGATTCATATTTTTCCTCAGTATCGATTGTGTGTGTGTGTATACATATTTTTACAGAAATGTGTGTATGTGATGTGTTTTGTATATGAAATGACCACTTATTACGTGTTTTCATGATCTTTATACATGTGATCAATCTTAAATGAACATCAAATATAAGCTAAGTACTAATCTAAAACTAATTAGCTAATGAATCTGCCACTGCATTCAAATGTCTTGGAACATGGTGATACAAAATTGACTCAAAATACCTCTCAAGAAGACGAACCCTTCGAAACATATGACGAATTAAGGGGTTACATATGGTGTAAACTCGGTTTAATTGATGTACAACTAACTCCGAGTCTAAATAAACCTTGATCCATCTCACATCATTTGTTAAAGCTTCAGTTAATAAACCAATCACTGCAGGATACTCTACAATATTGTTTGTGGCGGGACCTAAGTAAGTTCCTCCTAAGCTTAGCATATCATTGGTAGGGGAATAAAGCACCCAATTTGTTGATGCAAGATTCAAAGTATAATGACTAGGACCATCTGCAAAGACATATTAGGTGGTCATCTATTCATTCAAGCATAAAACTATATAAGAAATCTTACCTAAGAGGATCTTATAAACAATATGTACAAGGTAACTATGCTAGATAACATAGGCATAGTACCTATTAAGGTAAATCCCATTTCGGTGCTCACCCAAAGGTATTTGATCATAGTATATCAGCTCATAAGCTTTTTTCTCTAATATGAAACTGACAATATAATTGCCATGCCACATGGATTCCAATTTTCCACCTCCCAATTTATCGTGTTTCTGTTCATATGTCAGGACTAGGTCACCTTTGTTGAAGAGGAAAGGTTGAATGGATTGGTCGTACTGAGCTTTAATTTATCATTTATGGACCTCATTTTCCAAGGTGGAATATCGACGAGTCTCATCGAGCTTGTTCATGTACAAGAACCATTCTTCCTCAAGAGTGGTATTGGGTAGCAGTTTCACAGTAACTTTCAGAGAAGGAATGTCACATTCGATAGGGAGAGTTTCCTTCAACTCATACACCAATTGAAATGGCGTAAATCTGGTGGATGCCCTAATGGTGGTCCTATAATCCCATAATGAGGAAAACAACTGTAAATTCCAACTAGGTTTATCTCATCCTACCATCCGTTGAAGCATGGTTTTCAACACTTTGTTGATATCTTGAACCTGGCCATTGGCCTGCGAGTAGTAGGGTGTAGAGTTATCATGGAAAAAACCTAGTTTGGCACTTAGTTTCTACATCATCTAGTTTTGAAAATGTGAACCATGATCAATCATGGTTTGTGGGACTCTGAACCTGGTGATTATGTGGTTAAACAGAAAGAGGGTGACAATTTCTCCATCTTCAACGTACGTAGGCATAGTCTCAACCCATTTCATGAAGTAATCCACAACTATGATGATGTAACCATGGACCCCTAATGAGGTAGGCTTACAATGCATGAAATCAATATCCCATTTCGTGAAAGGACCGACAACAATGATGGGATGTAAAGGAGCTGGGTGGGTGCATTTTTTTTATTGGAAAAGCTGACAGGGTGGGTATTTTTTCATGGCTTCCATACAATATTTGAAGATTGAGGGCCAAAAGTACCTAGCGTGTAATATTTTATGGGAAATATTCATCCCATAAATATGACCACCACAAGATCCAGAGTGACAGGCATTCAAAACTAATTCAAATTCTTCATGGGTTAAGCAACGCCTCAAAATTGCATCAAAGACACGATCATACAATGTATCATTGATGATAAGATAGTACTTGGTGCGATGATGAATATGATGGCATTCATCTTGGGTTGAATTCTGATGAAAGTGTTGAGTCTAGAGATATAGAATCAAATCTCCATACCAAAGTGTTGCAGCTACAACATTTTCCCAAAATTCTAAAAATTTTGGGACCCTCCTTTTATTCAGTTTTACTCAGCTTTTTGGGTTCGCTTGATTTTACTGATGTTTGTTCAAGGAATATCTTTATGCCAATGTTGTTTTACAGCTTACATTGATTTCTTACCCTGCCGTCAGAATTTGTTGAGACTATGAATCAGAAATGCAGTTAACTATGCACCCGCCGTTGCGGAGATGCAATTGATAGACGGTCCGATCCAAGGCGTGTTTGCCTCCGATGCATTTTCTTTTTATTTTCTTATTATCGATGGTCTTATCGAAACACCATCAGAGATTTTTGACTCTATAGCTTCCACCGCTGTGGATGATATATTGCGAACACTGTGATAGTTGTGTTGACCTCTTCCGATCCCCACCAATTTGTTTCGTGAGTCCTTAGTTTTCTTCACCTTCGCCGTTGCGGCTCTAGAAGACACTATTCTTCCGATTTTGTTTGATTATGTTTGCCGCTTAGCCGATATTTTCACTTAATTCATGTTTGTTTTACCTCCGACTTTGACTGGTCCGCGAAACTTGGTGTCCTTATGGTTTCCGCTGTTGCGGTGCTTTAACCAACTATTGGTTCGAGGGCTTAGTCTGGTGAGCTCCGATGCAAAGTGTTTATTTGTTGCTCTTGCGGATCTCGTAGTCGTTTCATCATCCGCTGTTGCGGAGACACAGCTGACATGATCACCGATCTCGTAGTTATTTTGCCGCCCGATGGTCATGTTTTTTCGCCGACGGTATGTTCCACCAGGATGTATATATTGGGGTTTGGGGTTTTATTTTTCTATTATTATTCCTGCGAATTTGTGGCCTGCGCTGTCGGTACCTCATTCCTAGGTGGCACCACAGTGGAAGTTCACGGATTCTTCTTGCCAGTCGCATAGCGCCTTGCTAGGTAGGCCATTATTCTCGTTGCTACCTCTTCCTTTCGAATTGTTGAACTGGGGTTTGTCTCCCTTGGTTAGTTCCCACCTCTACGGTTAATGAATACCTAGTTGCATGTTTTCAACGCTTATATAGCTCATTTAGATGGTATGGCTGTCCGGTGGGGGGTTTTTTGTTTGCTGAATGATTAAATTCACTGTCGTTATGAGTTTGCGACCCGCACCCGGCTGCTTGGGAAACCGGTGTAGACGGGCGTTACGCTGTCTGCACCAGTTTCCCCCAGTCTGTGTATGGCTGTCCGGGAAGGGTAGTTCCCTATTAGTTTGCAGAGGAAATCATTTCTTGTTTATTTTGAAGTACTGAGGTTTTGGTTTCCCAGTCTTTGGGTCGCTAGCGTTTCTTATGGACTAGGGTTGCGGTTTTCAAGTGCACCTCGTTTCGAACGAGATTGGGAATAGAACATTTTATTTCAAAGCGCCGAGGGGGTAGTTTGAGATTGTTTTCTTTGACGGGGGGGAAATGTTATTCAGTATAGCAAGGCCATGGTGTTATGAGTCGATTATGCAAATTTTAGTCATGGGCGAGTTTTAGTTCTTTTTGCATATTCGTTTTTATGCAGGAACACTTGGTAGTTAAACATTGTTTATTTATTTTTCACAGCTTCAATCATGACTAGCCTAAACGAGGTGAATGCTCATGTAGTTTTTCTCCATTCTTTGAATATTATTTAGAAATGGCTCAATAAGACCTAAAGGATTTTATGTGTGACAGGGAAATCCTTCTGAATACGAGATGTCTAAAAGGAAGAAGAAAAAAGTCCCTATAGTGGAGGAGGAAACTGATGTTGAAATTTTCAGCAAGGTTGAATACACTTACGAAGACACCAGATGCATAGTGGGTGTGGAACCTGAATATAAATGGGGGGAAATCTACAGAATGATAACACATCGGGAGGTACCTGACACAGGTTTTGAGGAGGAAACAATATACGCAAATATAGAAAGATCTGTTTTGATGAGGGTTGCTACCAGACCTAAGCTTTTCCCGTGCTCAGAGGTGATTGGATGGATTCTGCCCAGGGCAGATGTAACTACCATGATTTTGGCCAACATTGAAAAATAGGGTTATGCTGCTTATAGCCCTGGCTACGTATCACTAGCCTACCACTTACCGGAGGCCCAGGTATACTTGACTAAAGACTGGCTAAAGAAAATTAATCTGGACCTAGTCGAGACATTGAAAAGAATGTTGGTACCTGGCAAGAGTTTCAGAACTAGGCCATCAGGGGAATATGGCATTGCCACCTTAAGGACCCCTTATAGGTTCATTGCCCTGATGCTGAACAGGATTTTTGGGAGAGCACACCAAGGTACCGTGTTCAACTGGGCGAACATTGTATCAAACAGCCTCTCGACCTGCATTGCTTTAGCCTTGGGAGGGGTTTCCCAGAAAAAATCAGAGTTCTACATGAGCTCTATATTGATTGATTGCATATTGTGCAATCAACCATTCCCAAAACTGAGGTGTACCGAGAGAGAACACCAGTATACTCAGCTTACAAGCCACTGTGGGCTCATAAATACTATGCCCACTACAGAGAAGTGTGTGAACACTTCATTATGCCATTATATACAATGATTTTCTTAAAAGAATGCAATTGCATGTCAGAAGAAGCATTGTAGGTTATTGAAGAATATGCTGATTACTATTTAATGGAGGATAGACTGTATATTAGAATATATGGCTATTCCATAGCACCTTCACTGCTGCCAAAATATGCCACTAATTATGTGGTACACAAGGAGGCAGTTAGGAAGGTCTTCTTGGATGGCATAGGCAGTTTTCTATTTTAACATAAGAAGACAACTTATCCTCCCTTACCATTCAGGTTGGGAAGTTATAAGTTCTCAAGGGTTAAGAAAGCTGATGAATTTATAGAAGAATTGGAGAAATTCCATTTTGGGGAAATTAATTTCCATAGCAATGATTCCCAGAATAAAGTGGTAGAACACTGCAAGGAAGCAAATGTACATTTTGAGTATACAAGCCACTGGGATAAAGATGAATCGATTTTCCGAAATGCAGAAAACATAACTGCATTAAAAAGAAGATTTAAAAATAAAATCACTACCAAAGGCGGGAAAGGACAAGATGAGCAGAGAAAAGAAGAGGAAGAGGAGGCTAGGAAAAGAGATGAAGATGCTAGGAGACTAGCACAGGAGGCTGAAAGATGGCTTAAAAGTGAGGAGGAAGAGAAGAGAAAAGCTGAACAAGAAGCAGCTAGAAAGGCAGAAGACGCTTCCAGGAGTGAAGAAGAAGAAAGGAAAAAGAAAATGGATGAGGAACTTAGGAAGCAGGAAGAAGAAAGATTAAAACTGACAGAGTCCATGACAGAGCAACAAGCTTCCGATCCTGTAGACATTTAGGTTCAGGATGTGGGTAATCCTAATTTTCAAGATCCTGAGGCAGCTGCTAGCAGCACATCGGGACAGGCTGTTGTTCCTACCCTAAGACTTATCCCTTTTGAACAAAAGACAGGGGAAGAGGTGACGGACTTCAACACTATTTTTTATGACAGGGAAACAAGAAGAATTATGAAGAGGACCGAGAGGAAGGTCGAGACTGGGGGGCAGTCGGGGAAAATGATAAATGATACAACTGTGGTATTTGGGACAGATAAGGACCCAAGATTCACTACCAGAGCTGGAGTAGCATTGATCCATGCTTCTGAGGACAATGTGGATCAGATAATGACTGATCTTGAATAGTCAAAGAAATCTGCTGCCCAACTAAAAGATACCCTAAGAAGGGAGAGAGAGGAAAGTAGTAAATTGAAAAGGAAATTTGAAGACATGCAACATGAAATAAAGTCTTCAAAAGTAGAGCTCCAGTTCCTCCAAGTAGAGAAGAGATCTCTGGAGGTTGCCTAGGAAAGTCTAGAAAGAATACAGCAGGAATGTCAGGGGCTAAGGACTAAAAAGGATGGGTTGAAAATGATATGTGAAGGCCTTCATACAGAAAAGGATCAGCTGCTAAGTAAGATAGGGGAGCTGGAGTTATAGAAAGCTGCCTTGGAGGAGTCTGAGAGGCAATCTTAGGTGCAAACTACAGATCTTAAAGAACAAGTTACTTCATTAGCAGCAGCTCTAGAAGAAGCAAAGGAACAACAGGTTAACCTTCATCCTTTCAAGGAGCGTGTTCTAGCACAAAGGAGCAAGATGCACCAGCTGCAAGTATCCATAAAATAAGAGAGGTACAAGATCTTGCAGGTAGACAATACACTGGAAGAAATTTCGGAAACTTCTTCATATTTTTTAGACAGATCACATGAAATTTTAGAATTCCTAATGGGAAGAATGGCAAGATTAGAGGCCAATGAGGAAATCCCTGCAGACCTGCCAGCAAAAGATCAACAAGGCCTGAGACAAGACTATGATTTATTGGAGTTTTCCATAAACACAGCCTAATAATTTAAGAAGGCTGTAAAGAAGACAAAGGGAGCTTGTACAGAGTTTTGCAGGAGACTTTTGATTACTTACAATCATTGCCAGGTTGTTGCTGAACAGAGAATGGACACCTTTCCGGACCACAACCTGTTTTTGGAGATGTTGAAAAGGAGATATCAAGAAGATGAACAAAGGATTTAGCATATCAAAGCCCTAGACAAGTAGACCCTGAGAAATGAGGTAGCTCATTCAACGGTCAGTGTATAGTTTCTAGAGGATCAACTACGCTTGAGCTTAGCCATGATCGAAGTAATAAGAATTCAGGTCGCTAAATTTGAAATCAATATTCGTTTTGTAGAACCTTCTGAGTTCGAAAACATTGCCTCAGAAGCTTCAGCATGGAAGAATTTCTTGAACAATCAAGCAGGGCCCTCCTCATAAGTGCTTTGTTTGTTTGTTTTTATTGTAATATATTGTAAATTCTATAAGCACTTAATGTAAGAAAAGTGTGGGAGGTAAAGCATTGGGGAAGCCCAAGAGTCATTTGTGGGCAGCCCAACAGTTTTTCTTTTGTATAAATATAGAAGAATTAGATAGGAGAGGTGCTTTTTCCCGGAGAGACTTGTGAACTACTTCGTTTTGCAATATTAAAATTACAATTTTGCCTGTTGGAGAAAGTGCTGTGTGGAATGTTCAAATGTGATGAAATGAACAATGTTGAAGGAGAACTATTTCGTTTTCAGTTGTGTTTCATTAACTGTGAGATCGTTCTAACTTTCTGAACCTATGTCCTTGTATGAATGTTCTCTGGTTTATTCTCTGATAATTTCCACTATGATTAATGAATGTTGTAACAGATGATGAGCTATCTTGTTGTGTATATCTTTATTCATGTTTATGTGTTTTGATTCTAAGAACAGCTATCTGTGATTTATCTTCACATATGAACGGTATTACATTACTCATGAATTGATAATATTGCTCCCTAGGGACAGCTTAGTTAATATTATTTTTTAGTTGTGTGTGATTTAGATGTGAGAGAGTCTAAGACGAGAGGTAAGAATCTGCGCATCACATTGTGACCACTCCTCGCATTCTTCATCAATATGCATCTTAGATAGGCACTTGCATATCATACTTAAAGTCAAAAATACAAAAATATACACGGTGGACCGGGCTGCAACCGGTAAAACCCTTTGTTTTTGTTACTTGACCTACGGTAGTCGGACCACAAACTAGACAGATTCCCTATACCAAACAGTCACGGGCTAGTTGGAAATGTTGACTAGGGAGAATCCCTTTCTGTTGTTGCCTGCGAATTTCTAGGCCTCAATAGTTTCTAGCACTAGAAGGAGGGCCACTAGTGCACAGCTGGCTAGGGAAATCCATTTCCTTGCAATTACTCCACCAGTGATAGTTTTGAAAGTAGTTTATTTCCTGATCCAAATACTGAAGAAAATAGAGAACATTTGTTTTCTGTAGACAACCAAGTAGTTAATGATCTGAGAAGACACACATGGGATTATGTAAAGAGTATTGGAGGATTACCCACTATCCCTGATTTACCTCGAAGAGAGTACAAGAAGAAATATCGTCCCATCTTGGAAGATTCAGTTTTGGTTGGAGATTTGGAAGAGTTAGTAGAAGTAGCATTATAGGAAGTTGTTCAGCCTTTGAATCAAGTAGGACCAAACACACCTTACTGTTCTCCTATTCGTACTACTGTTCCCTCACCTCATCACTCTCCACCCAGACTCATGGCAGGTGTAAATGCGAATCACCCACTTAACCCACCAAATCCACCACCGGCTTGGAAAGCCAGATCACCCTTGAACTTAACACCTTTGTTGTATGACTTACCTCAAGCTTTTGAGAAGATGTTGCCCAAGTTTGATCCAAATGAGAAGATGTTAGTAGATGACCATTTACAAAGTTTCTATTTGGAAATAGAAGGATTAAGAGCTGGGGAACATGAGGATGTAGTTTGTAGACTTTTTCCACACACCCTTAAAAGAGCAGCAACATCATGGTATTTTGGTTTTTCTGCAAACTCTTTTCCAGACTGGGATACTTTTGAAAGGATTTTCAGAAGTAAATATGCAACCCAAAAGAAACACGCGGCATTAATTAAGATTTAGGTGCTTTAAAAAAAGAAAGAAAATAAAAGGTACACAATTTTACTCAAAGATTTTCTGCTTACCTTAGCAACTTCTCTGCAACTGATAAGCCCTCTGACAAAGTTTTGATTGAGTATTATACCTCAGCTTTAGGTCCTAACTTGGATATGTTCATAAAAGCTCAAGTTAAGCCTATGTTAGCAGAGACTTATGAAGAAGCAGAAAGAGTAGAGGCTGAAAAGGAAAGTATAGAAGATTATCTTGAGCAATCTGGAGAAAAAACTTCTGAGAAGAGAGCCTTATTGCTGTCTAAACCTAAAGAGGAGCAATCACATGATTTTGAGGGGATGTTAAATATGATGTAGAATATTTCCAACAGAATAATAGATTTGAAGAAAGAAAAAGAAGCTCAGAAAGCATATAAGCCATATTACAAGAAAGAGAAGATAACCACCAATCCAAAACCCCTCCGCACGGTTCAGCATCGATGAATTTAACAAAGGTGGGTATGGATAATTTTTGCACTTTTCACCAACAACCCCATTTCGAAAAGAATTTTCCTCAATGGATAAATTCAATGACATTAGTGATGAATCAGCTGTTGGATTATAAATTAACTGAGGACAGTGATGAAGAGGAAAAGGGTAGTAAGACCACAAAAAAGAAAGAGAATGATACCATGTTTTTATGGGACTATGTATCGATGTTTGATACAGAAAGAAGTATTCTGAAACCTGAGGTTAGGCCAGAAATTACAATGACAACAAAAGGTCTGGACTTGGTAAATAAATACCATTCAATGATCTCAAAGATTAAGAAGTTGCAAGAGAATGTCAGGAAACAACCAAAGAACAATGTTGATGGCAAAGTACCTGAAATCACCATTATCAGCCAAGATCTGAAGCACATCAACAAGCCAGTTAAGCCTATGGAATACCAAGTAGTTGTTAACAAAGAAAATACTAAAAGGCCTGAAGAGCCCAAGGAAGAGATACCCACCGAAAACCAACTTGTGGAGGAAGATGTCGAATCAATTGGGGAAGGGAAAACTAGGTTTAAAACCCCATTTTTCCTTTTGACTTTGGAAATTTTGAACCATAAGGTGCATAATTGTTTGGTAGAATCTGGATCATCAGTGAATGTTATGCCACTCGCGGTCTACAAAAAAATTAATGGGCAGCCAAAACCTACTGCTTGGGAGGTTACTCAATTAGACAGAACTAGTGTCAAAGTAGTTGGGGAAATGGAGAATGTTCTCATTCGTTTATCTGCAAATGAAAAGATATGTCAATTTATTGATATTGTGGTGGCAGACATATCGGATGGGTATGGACTCATTTTGAACCGAGACTGGTCCGCAAGGTTAAAGGGGTATTTTGCTTCAGATTGGTCACATTTATGGCTTCCTGATAAAGGGGTTCCAAATCGAATCAAAATCCTAAGAGAACCTTACATGAAGCACACTATCACTAAGTTGGAAGAAGAAAAGGAATCAGCAAATTCTGTTTTGGGGAATTATCTAATGGAGCTTGAACTAAGACATCTGGCATCAGAAGAAGCCAAAAATATAACTAATACTCAGCCCAATCTCCTTCAATGTTCACAGGCTGGTGGGATTGATTGTAAATTGGTAGACGTAGTTTCTGTTTCAAAAATAGCAAAAATAGATAATGGCTAGGTATTTCATATCTGCAATCGAGGCTATCCCCTTGACTCATAAGTTGATATATTTTTAGGGGTGGGCACAGAACTGATCAGGTAGTGGTTGGTTCTCAAGTTTTACTTTGATTTTTGTTTTTGATGACCTTGTACATAAATAATTTGATGCAGTTTTCACTTTGATTTGCCGCTGTTATTTCTAGTTATTTTGGTTTGTTTTTTAATAAAAGAGGCAAACTTTTGGTTGCATGGAAAGCATCAGGGTTCTCGATTAACTGAAATCTTTGGGATAAGACTGTGCATTTTTTGTTTGAAATGATAGAACTTCTTCTAGTAAGTAGTTTTCCTAAATGGCTATGCACTCATTGAAGTCCTGCTTAACCCCTGAAAGTAACTCAGAATCAAAAGGTCTGGAATACTATTTCGAGGCTCCATCCATTGCACATCTAAAATGTACTAGGGGGTAATAGAAAAGGGCCCACGGAAAGGAAGCAAGGTAAACAGTTTATTATATATAAATGATCCCATGCCATGATTTAAAAATCCTAGAGGCTGTTAAGAGTCAAAACTCATAAAAGAAGCAATACATATCAAAGCAAAGTGAATACCAATTTGCCAAAAGTTCTTCTCCATCCGTGAGATGAAAAGTAAATACATCTCTCACACAAAAGGACACTATGGATAGAAGAGCTTGAATAAAATTCAGAAAGAAAGGCATATGGAGGATTCAAAAGAACACAAAGCTCAAAAGGCACAAAGTGCAGGTGGCATGGGAATGAGGAACAAATGAATATTTCTGTTTACCATATGTTACGATCCTGTGGTGTCCAACCTGGAAACCACCCAAAGACAAAGGTAAAATAAAACTCATCTAATCAGCCTCATAAGAGTTATCCAGACTTTAAATATTTTGGTGTTCCCATTTCCAAAAATGGACTGCCATCAATGATTTAAATGCATATGTTTGCCATTTTAGGAATACAAGCATCTAGGAGAATTCAACCTATGAGTTTAATGATTAAACATTCTTGTATTGAGAGAAAATTTGATTCGAAAATATGGGGTTCACCAGGTAGTTGCCAATTGTTGCAGCTGCAACATTTTCCCAAAATTCCAAAAATTTTGGGACCCTCCTTTTATTTGGTTTTGCTCATCTTTTTGGGTTCGCTTGATTTTACTGATGTTTGTTCAAGGAATATCTTTATGCCAATGTTGTTTTACGACTTACATTGATTTCTTACCCCGCCATCGGAAGTTGTTGAGACTATGAATTAGAAATGCAGTTAACTATGCACCCGTCGTTGCGGAGATGCAGTTGATAGATGGTCCGATCCAAGGCATGTTTGCATTCGATGCGTTTTGTTTTTATTTTCTTATTATCAGTGGTCTTATCAGAACACCGTCGGAGCTTTTTGACTCTATAGCTTCCGCCATTGTGGATGATATATTGCGAACACCGTGATAGTTGTGTTGACCTCTTCCGATCCTCGCCAATTTGATTCGCGAGTCCTTAGTTTTCTTCACCTCCATCGTTGCGGCTCTAGAAGACACTATTCTTCCAATTTTGTTTGATTATGTTTGCTGCTTAGCCGATATTTTCGCTTAAGTCATGTTTGTTTTACCTCCGACTTTGACTGGTCTGCGAAACTCGGTGTCCTTACGGTTTCCGCTGTTGCGGCGCTTTAACCAACTATTGGTCCGAGGCCTTAGTTTGGTGAGCTCCGATGCAAAGTGTTTATTTGTTGCTCTTGTGGATCTCGTAGTCATTTCATCATCTGCCATTGTGGAGACGTAGCTGACATGATCGCCGATCCCGTAGTCATTTTGCCGCCCGATGGTCATGTTTTCCCGCCGACGGTTTGTTTCATTGGGATGTATATATTGGGGTTTAGGGTTTTATTTTTCTATTTTTATTACTACGAACT
>LPNX010989703.1:119964-138773 GCA_001517045.1 Pseudotsuga menziesii | reverse complement strand
GTTGACTCTGCTGAGTCATCAATCCCTACTTAGGATTAAGTTTAACATAATGTCTCAGAAATAAAATAAAACAATTTACATAATTTTTACAAACTTGGGTATGTGACAACGATGAAGTGGTGTTCTGGTGGGACGGTACAGATCCCTTTAAACCTCATGAATAGTTTCATGTGTGGAGTCATTTCTCTCATGTTGTTCGTAATATGGGCTATCAATGTGGGGAGTGGAAAATCTCGTCCATTATGGGATGAATTTATGGTAGGGAAGAACTAGAGGATGGATGATCTTAGCCATGGTACTCAAGCAATCATTATGGAAACTGGGAAGCTGGTATTTATTTTATTTCATTTGGCGTCCATGTAGTTGCATCGTTCTCTTTCCCTATTTCTGGTTTTGAGGTGGAGGATTTTATTAGTGATCATCGTGCAAGTTGAATGGAGCATGGAGCAGGGGAAATTCATGGTAGGGGGAAGCATAGGCAACGAGACTCATTGGTCTAGGGCCAATCATCCCCCGGGTGTCCACAGACATATCACTCGGGCTCAAAAGAGGGCAACATGGGAAGCCAAGTACTTTCAACCTGGTTTATCTTCTGTGATGCAAGCCCGAATTGGTGGTATTAAGGAGCACCTCTGGGTGCATCTGGATGACGTGGCCCTTAATTATGAAATCAAGGGGATTGAATACTAGGTCATGGGCCCTAGGAACAATGCATCCTATCTGGGGCTTTATGAAAGAACCATCGCTTTGTTTTGGGCGATGAAAAACATCATTTGTCATGTTCTGTGGGAACGCCCGGATAAAGAAGAGGGGTATGCTACTACGATCCCCTGTTGGAGGGATCACCACACAGAGACTAACCCGCTTAAGGTGAATATTATTACACCTAGAAATTCCATATTGCCTTTTAACCTCCCAGAAAGCCTGGCCTAAGCCATCTTGGTCATATTTTTTCCCATATCTTGGAGGGTCGGCACCTTTCTACCCTTTACATAGAGCGTCGATGGTGCTTCTCACCGTGGAGTAAGAAGCACTGATACTCTCTTTCTTTGACAAAACCCTAGGTCGACGCCCGTGTCCTTTCTACCAGGAGTGTCGATGGTCAAAAAATAGGAAAAAAGAAGGTTCTGGAAGCCTCCATGGAGTCAGTTCCTACATACTTGGGAGAGGTGGCATTCACCTCCCTCACCTGTTGGGATCATATCCTATCCATTTTCCAAGTCACCTCTTGGGTTTTAGGCCTGTAAATGAATCCTTTATGATGTGAAGTGGAGGAGGCCAAGAAAAGTATCCTTGCGCTGTTAGTTTGAAGTCTGAATCAGAGGTAAAGTAGGGCTGGCTCATGTCTGGAGAGATATTCATAGCTATAGAGGATTGTAGATGTTCTTGTGGAGATTGAAGAAATCAACATCAAGGCTGGTTGTACTTCTTTCTCTTCCATAATTAATACAAAGACATTCCCCTTTCCTATATGTGATGTATTGATTTTGATTAGATATTATTGGACTCGTTGATCACTGATATAAATAATCAATTTATCATGATGCTCTCATCTTGTTTGTTTGTCTTTTGATTTGTTTTGTAGGTATTGAACCATTGCAAGGGATTTTGGAGAAAAGACAAGGAGATCTAAGGTTGAGGTATATTGTATTTCATGTTATTTCAGTTGATTGTTTAAGGAAAGGATGCGTTACTGTGTCTTTTTGTTCTGTGCTTGTGACTTATCGTGCAGAGGAACAAGTAGTGTCCGCACTGATTGAGAATTCCTTATAACAAAATTGGCAACCATACTGGGGATCAGTAAATTTGGTCAGATTTGGGTAAGATCCAATCAGATCTAGTGTAGATCCAGTCATATCTACAAACTTTGGTAATCATTCCATCTAAGAAGGTTATTTCTCTCTCCTTTTAGTCATTTCAGTTAACAAGGTAAGCCATTTATCTTAGTTTCCTGATTATTTCCTTTTTTCTGAGTAGGTTTTCACCCTTTTCAGTATAACTTAGTATTTTCTAGTTTCTCCTGCAGGCCTTTGGCCTTTCAGTTTACTGTTTGAGAGGTGTACCTCTATTTGGTTGATAGAGCGCGATCCTCTTAGGGCACCTTTCCCTGCTTCATCCACTATGCCGACAACTCCTTCTTGTTGAATTGACAAAGCGCTGACAGTGCCTATGTGCAGAATATTAAAAGCATTGATCCGACCTACGACGCTTTGGTATAGTGCCTCTCAACGCACTGAGGTAGGCCTTTAAAACTGTCTGTCAAGTTTTTAATTTGCTTGAAAAAGGTTATTTTTCAATTTTTTTGAACTATCTTGTTCTCTAAATATTTTCTGAGTGATTTGCTTGTCTGTTTGTTGTCTGAGTTTGCTTGTTTTTTGTGAATTTGATTCTCTTTTTGAGCTCAGATCCAAAAACTTTATCTTCTTCATTGTTATAAAAGAAAGTGGAAAAATAGTTCATTTTTGGTTTTTCAAAGAAGTGTCTAAAAAAATTTCTTTTGAACAAAAAACTTATAGCCTCTTTCTAGAGTTAGTCTTTTTTAAAAGCCGCTTGGTGTGCCTCATATTTTCCAGAAAAATACAAAAAGAATCGTGTTACTTTCCTCTTGTTTATGCTTACGAAATTTTTTTATTTTCATTTGCATGAGTGATTTAGAAGAATAGGTCTTTTTGACATTGTAGCAAAAGTTAATTTTTGCATGCACATTAGAGGCTCAGTTTTCTTTCTTGCTTTTCAGAGACTTTAGAGTGCTTGTTGAAAGAGATTTATGTTTGAAAGAAATTTCTTTGCATTCTTGTTCAATCTTGTTTTGATTGCTGTAAGTGGCATTTGATTTAGTGTGTTGTTGAAAAGAAAAAGAATAAGGTTTCTTCCTTACCCTAGCTAGATCTCATCGAAGTCAAAAAGTGCATTTACATCTAGATTAATTTGCAGTATTGGAGACAACACCTCACATGCATTCACCTAATCATATAGATAAAATCAATGGTAGCTTTAGGTTAATTTTGTATAGAAATTTGAGTGATAGGTTAGTGACGTGTTCGGGCATCCTAAAACGTAGCAGCTATCGTTAATTTGTCTGCACTACAACCCGGGGCTCGCATGGTTTTTCCACGTACCTTTGGTATATCGAACGACCTTTCACGTACCCTTGAGATATATAGAAAGGTACTTCATGTACTTGCTTGTATATCAAAAGGCCCCTTGTGGATGGTTGTGCATTAGACAACACTACTACCAATTTGAGCTCCCACGTACCTTGCGTATATCGGGAGACCCCACTAGGATTCCTTGTCCAACTGAGAAAAACCCTTTGGTCGTCTTGTTTGGAGAAATACACAAAAAACAACATTCAGGGATATTACTATGCACGTACCCTGAGGAATATCACGAGTTGCACCTTATTAACAATCCTGGTGAGATACCAACTATTTTGAGCCCATCCTATCACTTAAAATTGCTTGTGACCTTTAGCTCTGTGTAGGTCTGTTTGGGTGTTTCCCCCCCTTTTTTTGACTTAAATTAAATATCTTCAGCCACCACCATGGCTGAGCAACTTACGAGATGTCATTCTCGTAGATTGCAGGGTTTAGCTCATTACTCTCCTCCTACCGTGGAAGGACAAGAAGGGGTAAACATGGAACAATCGGCTTCTGCGAATGCTCCTGTAGGAACTACCTCAGCTAGTGAATCCAGAGATGATGTCGCTGTTTATACAAATCCTTTGGTCCAATTGCCTTTGGTGATTGATATTCATTCACCAATGGAAGGCCATGCCGATAGTCCTATTGAAGCAGAGTTGAGCCCTAACGCTCCTTTTTGGAGGACTTCTTTGGGCCAAGCCATTTCTGATTTTGGGGTTATTAGACCTTTTCCTGGGAACCCTCCTTTAGGAGAGGATGAATATAGAAGAATTCAAGATTCCCTTGATCAAGCTCGTAATTTTTTCAGAAAGAGCAAAAAGAATTGTTACTACTCCTATGTCTCATAAAGAAACCGTTTCAGCTCTTTTACCCCGTCTGTCAGACCCATGGCCCGTTGGATATCGTACCCTTGCTGAGATTTTAGCTTCTATTCCAGAAATTCTAGATAGTGGTGAGAATTCTAATAATCCAGGTAAAGCTCCTATCCCTACAGTTTCACATCCTGATTCTGTTTCTCATCCTCCCATACATGTTGTAGCTGGGGGGAAATCCACAACTCAAGTGGTGTTAGCACATTCTAACAGCGGGGGGAAACCTCCGGTGCGAGTTACGTCACCTATGGGTAGGATCGTTACTAATTCTAGACAAGTTTCAGCTGTAGAACAGTCTGCAGTAGTTCTTCCTCCTACTAATACCAACATGGTAAATCCCCCATATAATATAGGCCAACCCTTAGGAGTACAACCTGTTATCAATCCAACTTCTTAGGGATATACTTATCCTGGGAATCAACCACCCCTAACTTAACCAGCTTATCAATCGGCACCATCAAGGGTTATCTATCGTGGAATGCCTTACCCTGAGAATGCTTTTATGCCATGGGGACAACCAAATTGTTCTAATGTCCTGTCCTATAGAGGAGCTTATGTACCTGATGCTGGAGGATATGGACCTCCCCTTGGAAACCCTCCGCCCAGAGGACCTCTTAGAGGACTTGGAGGCCCTGATGGACCTTTTGGAGGACCTCCTCCTGGAGGACCCCCACCTGGAGGACCCAGAGGATCTGGAGGACCCCCGCCTGGAGGACCTGTAGGATCTAGAGGACCTCCACCTGGAGGTTCTGGAGGACCTAGAGGATCTGGAGGATCCAGAGGACCTAGAGGACCACCACCAAATGGAACACCCCCTAGAGGCCCACCTCCCATGAGCAGCCCTTCATTCAGAGGATATTTGAATAATCAACAACATAATCAACAAGACTTAGGGGAACCATCTATACCTATTTATCAATATGCCTACGGTCCCACTGGTCAACAAATGCCATATCAGTACTACCAGTAACCGCAACCCAACCAACAATTACCATTTTTGGCAACATTGGACTTACCAGATTTGTCCAAACTGATAAATGATCCAATTCATCATGACCCCTCTTGGCCAACCATTCCTGTCAAGTTACCTTCCGATATACCCAAATTTGATGGTAAACCTGGTAAGGACCCAAAAAACCATGTGATGACCTTTCATCTTTGGTGTTCATCGAATTCATTGATGGATGACTTGATCCGTCTGTGACTTTTTCAATGAACCCTCACAGGTATTGCCGCTAAGTAGTACATCAAGTTTCCACATTACTCTTTTTAGGACTTCAATGCTTTAGCTATGGATTTTTTAACTCACTTTTAGTTTTCCATCCGGTACAAAACAGGTACATACTTGTTGACCTCGCTTCGACAAACAACATCAACCCATATCTCCAATCATATTCATGAATGGAGAAGAAGACGTAGGTTAACCAAGGCTCCCATTCCTAATCAATTACCGGGTGATTGGTTTACAAAGTCCTTACTTCCACCCATTGCTAGAGATGTCACCATGGGAGGCGTTGTTACCGAAGAGAAAGCTATTATCCATGCTTAGTACCTAGACTTGGTTTATTTCCAGTCAAGTACTTTGTATGATCTGATTCCCCATGCTCCTCGGCCCACAACATATCCATCAATACCTGCAACTAAACCACCTACTGATGGCATACTTAGTTCAGTTCAAACAAAACCGTCGACAAAATTGTCTAAAAAACAAAACCAAACTGCCTCATCAGCAAACCCACCTACCAACTACACCCTCTCCTGTTGTGTCCATCGACGTGAATGCAATCCAATCTACTACTGAATCTTCAAGTAGAAAGAAAAAAGGAAAAAAAATCTAAAAAACCTGATAATCAACAGGAAGGGAATAAACCACAGAACTTGGATGTTGATTCAAAGGGAAAGAGACAAGTAAAATATCCTTGTTTAATCTACGGAAGTGACCATTTCACTAAAGAATATCCTCGTTGTGAGGAAGTCAGTAAAATTTTGAAAACTTCACCCACCCCAACAGTTCTCAAATATCCTTTCCCTTCCCAGCAGCAATTAATTGATCATAAATCCTTGAATGAATCTTCTTCATCCACTAATGAAGTTAGAATGATGTCTAGCGAAGCGGTTAACTTGAACACAAGACCACGAAGTTATGACCCACCTCCAGACAAGAAATCTGATGAAGTTCCACCTGAAAAACCTTCAACTTCAACACCTCCTCTTAATAACGACATTCACATTGAAAAAACGATTCTAGAAGCAATTTTCCACCCACCAAAGGGTACTCTTCGTAAGTCCATTATCAACCCTAACGCACGTGCTACCCAATATTACAACATAGTAGAAGATTTGGCTCAGGAACCTTGCGTTATGTCAGCTTTAGAAGTACTCCAAACATGTCCTACTCAATGAAAACACTTGCTTACTGCACTTGGAGCTATGGATCCTGAAAATAGTAACATCATCACTTTCAAACTGGATAATTTCAACACAAGGCTCTCACATCAATTAGATTTCCAGATTTCTACCAAAATTGTTGGAAAAAGCATCAGTCGTATAGTTTTGGATGAGGGAGCCTCTACATCTATCATGTCTTTATCTTGTTGGAGAGCCATTGGTTCTCTTGAGATCAATCGTTCGCCTACTACCCTCAAGGATTTTGGTGGTCACAGCTTCCAACCATATGGATTACTACCTGCCATCCATGTTGAACTGGGGGGAAAGTCAGTCTCCATTCACATTGAAGTCGTTGAATCTCCTTTGGACTACAACCTACTCCTAGGTCGCAATTGGTTTTATGCTATGCAAGTTGTAGCATCTACAGTTTTTTGGATCCTCTAGTTCCCATTCCATGGAAGGATTGTTACCGTAGATCAGCTAGATCTCATCACACCTAGTGCCATTATAAATGATGCAAATAACATTTCTCTCTTGAATACCCCTCAGTATAAAGACATCAGAGTAAGTCTTATCAAAGATTCTTCATTAATGGGAATCTTTCCATTATCCACTCCGCCTCCTACTCCGTAAACTGCATCTATCAATATGATTTCTACCTCCTCTATGGACAAAGGAAAATAAATTGTTGAATCAACACCTTTTACCCCTTTTGAAGAAGTTTATAACGCAATATAATCTACTTGTGACCCCACCATCAACGATCATTTGTTGGTGGCTTCATATTGTTATCACTTGCCATATTGGCTAAACAGCCCCCCCTCCTCTCAATTACCTTTCACATACACTTCCAACAGACGAATCTATTATGGAAGTTATGTCATTAGAGGAGATGCCTTGGAAAGACCATCATCATCGATCTTCTTTCCTTCCCCCTTGCCATTTGGTTGAAGAGAATTTTGCTTCCGCCGTTTCATCTGATATAGTCACGAACCCTCAGTCTCCGATACTCTCTCGCAATGTCAAATCTGAGGGAAACATATGCAACATTATGAAAACCATCCTCGTTGACATATCTGTGAAACCAGGTATTTTAGAGAACATTTTCATAGGCCAGAACTCTTCATCTGAAGAAGTTCAATCATACACAACCCTATTCAAGGAATTTAGAGATGTCTTCACTTGGACATATGAAGAAATGCTAGGAATTGATCCCTCTATTGTTGTCCATGAGATAAAAACTTATCCTGGTGCCAAGCCTGTCCACTAGAAACTATGACAAGTCCACCCACAAAAAGCAGTAGCCATCAAGGAAGAAGTTGAGAAACTTCTGAAAGCTGGTTTCATTTACCCTGTATCGTTAACTGAATGGGTGTCCAATATAGTCCCTGTGAACAAAAAGTAGGGCACTATTAGGGTCTGTATCGACTTTCAAGATTTGAATAAAGCTTGTCCAATAGACAATTTTCCCACTCCCTATATCGATCAGATAATCAACAACTGTGCCGGAAGCGTTAGTTTTTCCTTTATGGATGGTTTCTCCGGCTATATCGGATTGAGATTTTCCCATTAGACCAACATAAAACAACATTTATTTTTCCTTGGGGGACTTTTGCCTATCGCAAGATGCCTTTTGGTTTAAAAAACGTTGGTGCCACATTTCAAGGCGCTATACCATATGCTTTTCATGACATTAAACATATTGTGGAACCTTATCTCGACGACCTGCCTGCTCATTCCAAGCAACAGGATATCCATGTTGATCATCTGAGAGACATTTTTCTTCGATGTCACCATTTCAATATTCGTCTAAATCCTCATAAGTGTGTTTTTTGTGTAGAGACTATCCGACTTCTTGCTTTCTTTGTTTCTAAAGAAGACATCTGCATCGATCCCTTGAAAATTGAAGCTATCTTAGCCCTAACTACTCCCACGAACGTAGCTGAACTTCAAAGTTTTCAAGGGAAGGTAAACTTTCTACGTCGTTTTGTCTGCAATTATGTAGAAAGGACACATGGTTTCATGAGGTTTCTTAAAAAAGATACCCCTTTTGTCTGGGATGATTTCGCGCAATGCACGTTTGATAATATTAAACATGCACTTACCCATGCACCGGTGTTGCAACCACCTAATTATGCCAAGGACTATTCTTTGTATGTGGCTGCATCCTTGTTTACCATATGAATGGTCCTTGTTCAAACAGATGAACATGACCAAGAACATGTGATCTATTACGCCAGTAAGAGTCTCTTAGAATCTAAAACTTGATATTCACATGTGGAGAAACTTGCTCTGGCCACAGTCTTCATGGTTCAGAAGTTTCGTCATTATATCTTGCTCCACACCACCACTGTTTATGCGGATTCCAACCCCATGTACTACCTTCTCACACGTCAAGTGCTTGGGGGCAAATATTCACGCTGGATTGTGATTCTCCAGGAATTTGAGTTAGAATTCGCCAAGAGCATTTCAAAGAAGTCTCTTGTTTTCACAAAGCTTATATGTGACCTTCCCCATACTATGGAGAATGCAGAGCCCTTTGATTCATTCCCCAATGAATCATTGTTTCTCATTAGTATGACAAATCCTTGGTATGGAGACATCATTTTGTATCTCTAGACCTTACGATATCATCCCATTGCTTCTCGCGATGACCGTCTTTGCATTCGTCACCAGGCTAAAAGCTATCTTATCCTGAATGATACCCTATACCATCGTGGTGTTGACTCTATATTACGATGTTGCCTTACACGTGAGGAGGCTGAGATCATTTTAATTGATTGCCACGCTGGAGCTTGTGGCAGTCATTTATCTGGGTTGGCTAATGCCCAGAAAATCCTGCGTGCAGGGTAATTCTGGCCCTCTATTTTCAAAGATTGCATTGAAACAATCAAGAAATTCCCTCCATGTCAAATGTTCACTACCAAGAAACACACCCATCCAGCTCCGCTCCATCTCGTTGTAGCAATTGGCCCCTTTGCAAAATGGGGCATAGACTTCGTGCACTATAGACCTACCTCAGCTGAGGGGCATGGCTACAATATTGTGGTTGTGGACTATTTTACAAAGTGGGATGAGTCTATGCCCACATATGCCGAAGATGGAAATAAAACTGCATTATTTTTGTTCAACCATATCATTGCTAGATTCGAGAATCCTAGGGCCATTATGACCAATCATGGATCACATTTTCAAAACAAAATGATGGTAGAGCTCAGTTCCAAATTAGGGTTTCGTCATGATAACTCTACACCTTAGTATCCTCAGGCCAATGACTAGGTTGAAGCTATGAACAAAGTATTAAAAACAATGCTTCAGCGGATGGTAGGTCAGGCCAAGTCAAACTGGCATTTACAACTATTCTCTGCACTCTTGGCCTATAGGACTACTATCAAAACTTCCACCGGTTTTATGCCATTTCAACTAGTATACAGGTTGGAAGAAACTCTCTCGATAGAATGCGAGATCCCTTCTTTGAAACTTGCTGTAGAACTGCTGCCCAACACTACTATAGATGAAGAAAGATTCCTATAACTAAACAAACTTGAAGAAACTCGACGCGATGCTGCCTTAGCTAATGAGGCACATAAACGACGAATGAAAGTTCAATATGACAAGACTGTTCAACCCTGTTCCTTCAATGAAGGAGACTTGGTCTTGACTTATGATCAGAAGCATGTCAAGCTGGGGGCAAGAAAATTTGAGTCTATGTGGCACAGGACTTATAATGTCGGTCGCATTTTAGAGAAATGGGCATATGAGTTGGTTGATTATGACGAGATACCTTTGGGAGAGCCCCGAAATGGGATCTACCTCAAAAGATACTATTCCTAGATCAACTAGCATAGGGTCTTTGTAAATATTGTTTATAGTTTGTTGTGTGTATTAGTCTTGAAAAGTCTGTCTTTTGTGTGATTTAAAATGTGTTTTTTATAAAACCCTACTTATGTATGTGTTTTGTCTGATGGACATATGACTACTTTCATTGGTTTTGCTGACAGTGCTAATCGATATATGCTTAACCTTGCATCAACAACCTAGATACCGTACTATCCTACAAGTGATCTGGTGAGTTTAGGGGGTGTTCTTTTAGGTCCCTCCACCAACAATCCGGAGGAATACCAAGCTGTGATTGGATTGTTGTCGAAAGCCCTAGCTAATGATGTAAGGGAAATTAGGGTTTACCTAGACTCTGAATTAGTTGTTCAATAGCTTAATCAGGTCTACACTGTCAGGAATCCCCTACTTCTTCGTACATTCTAAAGATTTATGTTGTTAGAAAGGTCTTTTGAGAAGGTTACATATCAACACTTGTGGCAGATTCCCTAGCTAATTATGTCTTGGACTAGTACATTGCTCATATTTTAAAAAGTCCATTGGAAACATAAACATCATACATGTAAATTCATAAGTAGATAATCATTTCACACATCACATTTGTCGCACACACAACTGTAAATATAAAAGTTTGTTATATATAAAAAATTTGTAGCACTGAGATACAAAATTGGGTTGAAGCATCTAGCTTTCAGTGCCCTCAAACTTCAGGACTGTAAAAGTTTAGAATACACATATACATAGGGAAAATTTTGAAGCTTCGAAGCTTTCAGTAGTACATATACAAAAAGTGAATATCAAAGCAGACTAATCCTCGTCCTGGTGCTGCTCATGATAGCACACGATAGCTTGAGCCACTCTATGGAGTAGCCTAGAAAATCATCCAGAGACACCTGCAGTATGGCACTAATAACTCCTAGGTACCTCTTCAGTAGTCACATCAGGGATACCCACAGTCAAACGCTATAGGTTCTCGTCAAGGTCTCCGAGCTATTCATCAGCTTCAGAGCGGTATAACATCATATCCCTGGTACCTACTTGCCTAGCAATAGGTGACATCCATACTGGACGTACGGGTCCAATATCTGCATGGAAATATTTTCACTTACCTCAGTACTACAATATTAAAAATGAAATAAAATACAAAAACTAAAAACACAGTGAGTAATGTCTTTTCTTACCTCCATTATCCCATACTTCTCCCTCAGGTAATGCAAGCTCCGGATCATTGCAGAAATATGCTCGCTCGTAGGCGTAGTCCTCAACCATGAGTAACTGGCTTCTCAGGTAGCAAAAGAAACTAGATCTGTAACTAACTTTGGGTCCCCCTCCACCAAGATGGGGCATGAACAATACCCATGCAAGCATCCTAGGATCCTCGGGGTCAAGCCGGCTAATAGTCACCTGTGGCCTCATATGGGGCACCCACTGTAAGATAAAAGGTACTATCACAACTCCGTAGCCAAACTGCTTTAGTGTTCCCCTCTTACATTTGTTTAGCTTATTTTTGAGACATACCGGCATGCCTTCACACCAGTTGAAGACAGTGGGCTCCATACACTGCAAAGCATACAACATGTGTGATCTAGTGGTGAGATGGGCAGACCTAGTTCCCTGCCACCTTTCTGATCGTGTACACCACTATCCTCAAAGGAAGATCCACTATGGACTGGATGCATAGCTTCCCGGATTTGGGCTCTATACCTAGTGCATAGTACTGTTCGATCAAGTCATCTAAAGAGGTCTCCCCTCCTTGTGCTCCAGATAGAACTACTGGACTTCCTCTCTTGGATAATCTGGTCATAAAGTAGATGTCCTCAATCTCTACGGCTAGGGTGTGGATCCCTACCACAAAATTCTCTTGGTCATAATCCCACATCCATATGATATACTCCAATAAATGGACATATGATTTCATACCAGATATTCTAAAGTATTTTAGGATCCCGCAGTTTTGTAGAGCCTCTATGGTGGCTGGATCGTTGATAGCATGGAATTCTAGAACTTCATGTTTTCTCTCTTTCCAAATGACCATGGTGAAAGTAAAATATTGCACCTACAAATACAAAATTGATATTTAAAATCTCATCATGGATGAAAGGAAAGACATGTAAATAATAAATTTTAACAATATAAAGGGTAAAAACTTAATTTTTGATTAGATTAGGGTTTTATTTTTCCATATTAAGTGGCAACGGTTCCTACTGGTTTTTCCCATAGAGCGCCTACGACGCTGCCAGTTTTGGCATGCAGAGTGTCGATGGCCAAAGCTCTCGTCAGTTGTGGACAGAGCGTCTACGACGCCTCTATTCCATCCTGATAGAGCTATATCGCATGCTCTACCCGAACGCTAAAAGGCCCGAACGCTAAAAGGCCCTACGACCCTAAATTTTTGCCCCAATTTGGTCCATAATCCCTTTAGGATGGTCGAAATCCTCCTATCCAATAAAATTTATAATTTACCCTGTGCTTTGGATTTAAAACAAGTTAAAAGATCATTTTGGACATGAAGTAAACATTGGAAGAAGAAACAAAAAGCCATTTTTTGAACAAGAAATAAGAAAGATCAATATTTTTACCTCTTCCAAGCAATATTGAAGGAACAAATGGAAAAATGACACTTGCCAAAGCGCCAATAGAATCTCCTCACTCTCACTCCAACTACCAAACTTTCACAATGGTAAAAACAAATGGTGAAGAATTCTTACCATGCCCTTCTATTTATAGATATTTTGGGAGTTTTCAAAAGTTTTCTATAATTTATTTATTTTGAAATTCAAATTATTCATTAAAAGTGGGTTTTTAACTTTGATTTTATATAGTTTTGGTAAGTTGGCTTTTAATGTGCTTTTTGGAGTTTTTTAGGGAAACATTGAGTTATGGCTATGATATAAGATGTTTTAGTCTTTTTCAAGCTTGGAGTTGAAATGAAAAAGTACCGAGCGTCTTTAAACACTTTTCACATGCTCGTTAAAACCCCAATAAAAGAGTGTCGAGTATACTTTTTCTCTTTTTCATACTCGTTAAAAGAGGATTATGAAAAAGGAACCCAGTTACAGAGTTATATTTAAGCTATTTCCAGTCTCCTTAAAAACAGAAAAAGATTGCCAAGCGAACTTGTTACATTCACACTTGTAAAAGAATCAAAACAGTCGACTAGTCGGGGGTAGGTTATCTCTTTTTCGGACTGACTAGCCTTATCTATGAAAAATGACCTTTTGAAGTCTTCTTAGTCGTTTCAGACTCTCTAAACGTGAAATGACAAGTGATTTTTCTTTCATCAGACTCATAAAACAAAATGATGAAAGACCCTATTTGGGAACGAACCCATCCTTTCTCAGGTTTGTAAAAAGTATGAGAATGGACTCGTCATTTGATGAGCTTCAACTAGTTTTTGTTACCCTCTTTGGACTCGTAAAAATGAAAAAGAGGCATTGATCTTTTGAGATGGGGAAATTAAAGGAAAAAGGAATGGTTTTCATTTGTATTTGTGGTAGTCTACAGTCCACCTCTGAACATGGCACTTGTCTGCATTTGCATATTTGAAAAGTTGGGTATTCAGCTTGTCTCCGAGTCGATCCGCTTTTGTGAGTCACTTGAATCCTTTGAGTCAATTCAAAGAATGCGTCATCATATTCCTTGCATTACACGTGGTTCTATTCTCGTTAATTCAATACTACCAAGTCACATGTCATGGCCCAAAGTGTTCAAAGGATTTCTCACCCAGAAAAATAACTCATCGGTAAATTTACTTATCCCTAAAGTCAGTAATGTCTGAGTCAGTTTCAACACTTCAAATCAATTTTTGTTCCTAGTTTCATGTCACTGATGTGGGAATCAATATGGCCCTCCTGTGACGAGTATATTCATGTCTACTTCAAATCATTATCCAAGAATTAGACCTAGAAACCTAAAGAGTACCTTGGGCCTGCATGCCTTAATGGCAGGTTACCTTGCTTTCAACATGAGTTTGCATCATTGGCTCTTGATTGAAAGATCTCATTGAGTGTTTGACTCCAAATCATTTATTCACATTCGATGATATGTACTGAGATACCTTGGGAATAATTGACATCAATGGTGATTTCCCTCGCACTTGTTAACAGTTGACATCAATGACTGGTAATCAAGTGGTTTCTACCATGCTCGACATCAAAACATCTATTCGCATGGTTAGGATCGTATCAGTTGGGGATTGGAATGAAGACCCTGAGTGGTTAGGATTCACCATCATGATTGCCTATGCTCAGGTTGTGTTTGGAGATTATTTAGAGTCCTGGAACAGATCCACATTGTATGTTTGGTGGTTGTGTTCCGTATTTGAGGTTGAGAGACATGGATCTACTTTGTATGTTCTGTAGCTATGTCTTACCTCCTATAGCACTTATGCATGGATATACAGTGTATTATTGGTAGCCATGACATGGTCATCATCATAGATATGCAATGTATTGGTCTGCAACTATGATTAGTTTGGATGGAGTCAGTTACTAGTCCTATGTTAGTTATGAGTCTATCTCTCTTTGCCTCTGTATCAGACGAATATCTTGCAAACTTTTTCACCTATCACGTCCTCCTAGCTTCATACTTTGGGGGGCATTCTGTTACACCTAGAAATTCCACATTGCCTTTCAACCTCCAAGAAATCCTAACCTAAGCCATCTTGGTCATATTTTTTCCCGTATCTTGGAGGGATGGTGCCTTTTTGACCTTTACATAGAATGCTGATGGTGCTTCTCACCATGGAGTAAAAAGCATCGGTACTCTCTTTCTTTGACAAAACCCTAGGTCGGCTCTTGTGTCCTTTCTACCAGGAGCGATGGTCAAAAAATAGGAAAAAATAAGGTTTTGGAAGCTTCCATGCAAAAGCCTCCGTGGAGTCAGTTTCTACATACTTGGGAGAGGTGGCATTAGCCTCCCTCACCTGTTGGGATCATATCCTATCCATTTTCCAAGTCATGTCATGGGTTCTAGGCCTATAAATGAAGACTGTATGATGTGAAGTGGAGGAGGCCAAGAAAAGTATCCTTATGTTGTTAGTTTGAAGTCTGAATCAGAGGGAAAGTAGGGATGGCTCATGTCTGGAGAGATCTTCATAGCTATAGAGGATTGTAGATGTTCTTGTGGAGATTGAAGCCATCAACATCAAGGCTTGGTTGTACTTCTTTCTCTTCCATAATTAATACAGAGACATTCCCCTTTCATATATCTGATGTATTGATTTTGATTAGATATTATTGGACTCCTTGATCACTGATATAAATAATCAATTTATCATGATTCTCTCATCTTGTTTGTTTGTCTTTTGATTTGTTTTGCAGGTATTGAACCATTGCAAGGGATTTTGGAGAAAAGACAAGGAGATCTAAGGTTGAGGCATATTGTATTTCATGTTATTTCAATTGATTGTTTAAGGAAAGGATGTGTTGTTGTGTCTTTTTGTTATGTGCTTGTGACTTACAGTGTAGAGGAACAAGCAGTGTCTGCACTGATTGAGAATTCCTTATAAAAAATATGGACGTGGTTCTAGAGACTCTAGGGATCCGTCTGTCGGCTCCCCTGCCAGGGAGCATGGGTGGGACGTTGATAACTTAAGATGGGGATATTCTGTGTCATATGGCGAGGAACTGTGGTTTCTAAGGCCTCTTTATGCTACGCAGGTAGATTGTCTCGCTAGATTCTGATGTCATGTATGTCTGTTTAGGGATTATGTTATGTTTTTTTAGTATTCCATTAAGGAAAGTGATCTCATTAGTGTTATGTTATCGGGCGGGTTAACAGGTTCCTCTATTTTGTAATGGGTGTCTCTGAGGGATTGGAGGTTTAGAAGATTATTTGTTTGTCTATAGGATTTTGTAATATCAAAGGATCTATGGTTCTCTGTAGTAATGTGGATATGGAAACTATGTAACTCTTTTCTATGATAATATAAATTCTCTTACTTACAAAAAAAGGGCCTTTGGGATGCCCCTTTTTCTTAGGATATTCCATCTTATGATGGAGGTAGATCAATAGTTAATCGAGTGGAACTAGAACTGAAGACATCATAGTGAACTTGGCCTTGCAATAATATGTTCCAAACTAAGTTAACCCAATAATTCATTTATAGTTAGAAAAAAACTCCAATGGTGAGATAAATGTACCTTTAATGCCTTGATTTATACCAGCCTTAGAGAAGTAGGTTAAAATACATCTACTCATGAAGTTATTTCTTTTATTCCTTGTTAGAAATAGTATCCAAAAGACCAATTAGAAATTTAAGATATTATACCAAGTTTTTAGGAAGTTTCTTATCTGTTATTCGACAATATGAACATATTTAAAATATTCATTTAAGATGCTGATTTGTTTTCTATCTAGATTTAATTAACTATCATGCAATTATTTTAAAAATGTACTAGGATATATTGGATTCTAAATATTCACAATTGAAATTTCTGAAGATGACAATTGTTTGGTGGTTTGCTCATGAGTCCAACTATATATTTTATATAATGGTATTGAAATCTAAAGTATATGTTTTTGTTTGCAATTGTTGTATGTCTTAGTTTTGTAGCTTGTCCAATTCAGTGCAATTATTCATTGTTGAGTCACTCCAAAACATATTCCAAATTCGACCAATAACAACCCACAAAAGTAGTCACGTCAAAAGGGTCTAAAAACTGTTCACCGTCTTTGAGGCAATAGATTCGTAATTATGAAATAAAGTCTTCCAACTAAGCACTTGATACAATGAGTAAGAACACATAAAAAGGTAGAGGGAAATTATTTAAGATAGGTGCTCAATTATGGTCTTTGGGTGTTCTCTTATAAACACCACAACTCCCTTCTTCTCAAGCCCATTGCAATTTACATCTTCAATTAACTTGATTAAGTTTATCATCTCTTTTGGTCCAAACAAACACTTGCAATGTCTAGATTGATTGTCACGGATTTGCTTAGGTCCTTTGAAGCTAATATAGCATTTGTTGTAATCCAACAAGATACAAGGCATGGGGGTTGGTTTGTTCTACCCAACTACAACAAATCTGATTTTCGTGTATTTCTTGTGACAGCAACGACCAATCCTCTTTTTCTCCCAAGAGTAGCCTAAGTAGTCTTAACTCTTTATCATCACCGACTAATATTTCTGCATTAAGTGCTTTTAATTCAGTGAAGCTTAGTTTTGAAATGCTCTTTATTGATATTTTCACACACACACACACACACACACATATGTGTTTATGATAGTTTTTGAAAGTTGGTTGATGCAGGTAATGCACAAGATTACCAACATGGATTGTATTGCTATGTAATTCTTCTAAAGCTTGTTAATAAAGAGGGAGAGGTAATGGTCATTATCTTTTCAAGAATCTTTCAAACATTTATTCAACATAGGCCTTTTAAAGTATATTTAGTAAAATATTATTTGTGTTTTTAAAATTTTAATATTTAAAAAATAGTGTTGAGATGTTTATTATTAATATATTAGATATTTTTTCACACATGTTTATGACCATTTTTAAAAGTTGGTTTATGTACAAGGTTTGTAATATATATATATATATATATATGATAGTTTTTGAAAGTTGGTTGATGCAGGTAATGCACAAGATTACCAACATGGATTGTATTGCTATGTAATTCTTCTAAAGCCTGTTAATAAAGAGGGAGAGATAATGGTCATTATCTTTTCAAGAATCTTTTAAACATTTATTTAACATAGGCCTTTTAAAGTATATTTAGTAAAATATTATTTGTGTTTTTAAAATTTCAATATTTAAAAAATAGTTTTGAGATGTTTATTATTAATATATTAGATATTTTTTCACACATGTTTATGACCATTTTTAAAAGTTGGTTTATGTACAGGGTTTGTAATATATATATATATATATATATATGTTTATGATAGTTTTTGAAAGTTGGTTGACGCAGGTAATGCACAAGATTACCAACATGGATTGTATTGCTATGTAATTCTTCTAAAGCCTCAGGAATCTTTTAAATATTTATTCAACATAGGCCTTTTAAAGTATATTTAGTAAAATATTATTTGTATTTTTAAAATTTCGATATTTAAAAAATAGTTTTGAGATGTTTATTATTAATATATTAGATATTTTTTCACACATGTTTATGACCATTTTTAAAAGTTGGTTTATGCACCGGCTTTGTAATATACATATTACATTGCTTTGTAAGTTTTGGAGAATGTTAAAGAACAATTTTTTTTGGAGAATGATAATGAACAGAAAGACAGTTAATGATTATTATCTTTTTCATATTTTTTAATATTTAAATAAGGATGTCTCATATATGTTTTGTTTTGCTGTTTTTTTTTCAGATATCAAGCATCTTTAAAACATTGATTCATTATATGGATTGAATTTCAATACATATGTAATTTTTAAGAATGTTAATAAATAAAGAGAGAAAAGTAATGACCTTATCTTTTTCATATGTTTATTTTTTAAAGTAATATCTAAATAAGGATGCATCTCATATTTGTTTGGTATGTTATCTTTTTAGGTATCAAGCATCCTTTGAACATTGATTCAATGTTATTTACAACAATTTGAATTGATTT
>LPNX010989703.1:80087-119552 GCA_001517045.1 Pseudotsuga menziesii | reverse complement strand
TATAACTCCCCTAGTTAAATTTATTTACTGAAGGACATGTAAACGATGGTAAATTTCCTTGTTTAGTTTATGACTTTGATGATACTAAAACAACAAGGTAACTAAATAAATATTTAATAATTTAAATAAAATTATGGTACAGTTATGAGGATCCTTGTTGTGAATTGACAGAACTCTTATTAAGTTATTAGTTGAAGTAATAGTCATCCCTGAGGGGAGGAGTGGCCAAATGGGGAACATGTGGTTATTATCCAAAAAAATTCCTAGGAAAATAAAAGCATGCATAAGGGGGAGAAAACCCCAGCCCCTAAGACAAAGAATTGAGCTTCCAGGCTCTGCTTGAAACAAGCTAGCTTACAGGCTTGTTGTACTTGAGCTTTGAGGCTCTGAATGAAACACGCTTCCAAGCTTGCTAAAATTGAGCTTCCAATATCCGTGTTAAGTGTGTCAACTTCTACACTCTGTGACATATGAGAGCTATTAGGATCTAGGCAATTTGAGAGATTCCAGGCTTTGTGGAATTAGAGCTTTCAGGCTCTTGGCAATAATTTTCACTTGGTATTTGGTGGCACAGTGAAGAGAGGGTTCAACTTGCTTAATTCAAGTTTCTGGGAAAGGGGGTGGATACTTGCAGGTCCTTTTTGACTTCAAGTTCCTAAGGCTGGGTGGAGCATGGTTGCTAATGACCTAGTTCCACTATTTATTTTTAGATAAGTTTCATATACTATTTTCTAATTGTAGTTTACGGAGAAGGACTATTTATTGATTAATGTTGTTTGCATTATTACTAATAAGTGAGTAATGATATTTTTGCTACATTATTACAAATTGTTATTTGTCTTTGATTAAGTCAGTTATGTTATTGATTGTTGAACTTTGAGTTATAAAGGGCAAAACTCATGTTTGTTGGAACCATAAATGTAGGGCAGAACTCATGTAAGAAGTTATAGAAAGAAAACATATGTGTAAAGCCTAGTATACTAGGAAAGGGGTTTCTATCATGGCAATCCCTAATGCCCGAGAATATGGGGAGTTAAATAGGTATCTAAGAATAGTGGTTGCAAGATCTATGAACTAAACCTACGGTAATCAAGTTTTAACTGTAATGAGTTTAAAACTTGTTGTAATTGTAATGAGTTTAAAACTTGTTGTACCTTAATGAAAGGAAAATAAAGAGTTTCTAACGGTTATTATAATTGTGAATTGTTCAGAGAGTACATAAGCAATTAACATTCAGGTGTCAAGAAAGAATTACTAACCTTATATTTAATAGTTTCAGAATTTGGAATGGAATCCTAGGGGTGGTATAATTCTAGATTAGTTTGTCCCTAAAGAAATAAATTAATGATGGTTACACCATGCTAAAGGAAACAATAACAAAAATATAACTCAAGTTGCATTATACTCAAGAGAACTTAGTTTGTAGCCAATCCTATAGTTTCTTTTTATATCAAGGTTTGAATTTTATACCCTAACTGTATGAAGGAAAATAGTTTTTTGTTATCTCAAGGAGTCTAACAACATAAACCCTAAACAAACTTGAAATACAAGTATAAGTTCTCTACAGGAAATTTATCCAAGAAGACAATTAAGGACTGTACATACTTGTTTATAATTAGAAGCGACTCATTTTAATATTAATGAATTAATTATAGATTCCCTTCAAATCAATAATTACATACTAACTTCTAAGATTAAACCCTAATTACACAACTAACTAAGTTAAAAGTTAACTATAGTCGAGGCATAAGGGTTGCTCAAGACACTATTGTAACATTAGTTGTTATTAGAGGATTCCTAGAATTTAAATAAGTAACTTTTCACAAATACAAACACTTCTCATAATAAGGAGAAAAATTATTTACACAACAAATAATTTCAAATTCATACATATAAACACATAATTAAAATATAGATTAACATTCTTTACATATAAATACAAATTAAATATTTTACAATGAATTGCAAGTGGTTAGAAATGTAAGTCACATCTCTCTTACAATCCAAGATAGAAATGTAGCTTGCTGGGAAGAAACTACGTAAGCCTACGAGAGACTCGGCTGAGGATGGGGATTGATTGTCGACCTCCTGTGCATAACATGCCCAGGAATTATTCTATATAAGCACTCGAAATATGTAAAAATGGGTTACATTTCTTAATGCTTGTGTATGAGAGTCGTCTTACCGGCTCACGTCTAGGAATCCTTAAGAGAAGGTGAGTATACCAAACCCCTCATTTGAGTAAAAAACCCCTTATTAGTTTGAGAACCATGTACAATTAATTTCCAACCAATAGCAAAGAAAACCAGACCATAGTCGGTCTGAAAAAACCCTCTCTCTATCACGGGAGAAAAGGGAAAGTAAAATAAGATAAAAACACTAGAAACTCCTTATATTTGGAGGTAATTGGTCCCAAGCTAAAATAAATTCTCTGACTAGAGACAAAACTTCTTAGCAACTTCTAACCAATCATGTATCAGTACACGAGTACAAGTTAAGTAACTCTTAGAATTAACCAAGGGTTATCACCTTATGGAGTCTCGGTTGCTTATCCAGAGTCAAGAACTTCGGAGTACAATGATGCCACACTCATCATGTATTTTAACCTTGTACTAAATAAATCCAACAACCTTTTTTTATGACAAGTCTCAATGCTAGGTTAGGACGAGGCCAAGATAAGCACACCTACGAGCATTCAAAACAAAATGGTTTAACTACATTTAACATATTTAGAATAATGAGATTAGGAATTTAGAGAGATGTGCTCGCCTTCCTAATGTAGGTTAATGTAGCTTGGATGGTACTTCAGATAAGGTATTCTTATCCTTAACCTAAAAAAACAAGTAATCTTGTTAGGATTTGGGCCAATCAAGCTACAAATCCAAGCTTAGTTTGTAATAATTCCTTCTGATGAGTATCTTAGACTTCATATAAAGTTTAGATGAATAATGCATTTTATGCTCTTAAAAAAATGGTTGGTTTAAAGTTAATATATTTTGTTTTAAACATTAAAATATGATAATTCACATGGTGATGTTACATATAATTATATTTTTTGAGGATGGGATTAAACCCATCCAAATGCTCTAAATGGAGGGGAACCCCATCATTTTTAGAGTAGCCTTTTATAATGTTATGATGTAGTATGTATTTTTTTCACGTTCATTTTTTACAATTTTTCTTCACATAAACTAATTTTATAATTTCTCCAACATAAATAAACTTCAATTTCCACTTAATGTTTTCACACAAACTAATTTCAAGATATATCTAACACCGAAATAAACTTCATTACATATATTTGAAATTTTAATCATTTGTATATTTGTTTTTCTTTAATATATACTTTTTTTCACATTTTTGTAATATAAACTTTGGTGTTTATCTTTCAACAAATACACCCAATGCATCTTGGTGTAATCATCAATAAAATTCTTAATAAACAATTTACCATTTGTCGAAATAACAAGCATAGGGCCTCACAAGTCAGAGTGAATTAACTCTAGTTCTCTACATGCTTTGAAATTGGAATCATGGAATTGTTGCTTACTATGTTTGCCAAGAATACAAGCATCACACTATGTCAAATTATTCAGAATGGTGGAAAAACCAAAAACAAAATTCTTCTTCAATAATTAAAGACTATTACTATCTAGCATGCCACAAAACACTGGAATACAATGTATCTTCTTTGTGCTAAAAGAGGCAGGAAAATTTGTGATCTCTTGCAGATGTTCCTTTCAGCTTCAAGATCTTCTCATATTAATACATGGTGATGATAGCTTGGTTGTCATAGGATATCCTTATGTCAAAATTTCCATCGATCATGTGAATGGAATTTCCTTGCTGTCAAATCTTCATAAGAGACAACAAGTTCTTCTACAAATCTGGAAGATAGAGAACATTATACAACATAAAATTAGGGAATCTAGGTAGTTTGAGCCTAATGGATCCAAACCCCATGGGATTGAGGCTAGATTTATCTACAAAATGAACCACCCCATATATATTGTCATTTAATTTTGGTAGCACAGTGGGCTAGCTCAAGTGGTTGATTGTTGTAAGTTGTGAGCAGAAGGTCTCTGGGTAAAATCCTCGGGTGGCTATACATTGATATATAAGGGCCTCACTTGATGTCCCCATCGAGTTATCTATGTAATTAGAGTGAGAGGTGAGGCCCCTTCAGGTGCCCCCCCCTTGTGATCTCTTCCCATCGACGTAGAAGCCCTCTAGGGGGTTTGTGAACCACATTGGAAAAAAAAATTGTCATTTAATTTTGGTACAAATTTTTTTCTTAAGGTCATGCTAAAGGTTGTACGATGTTAAGCATCCATGTAAGTCTCCAATGAGCAAATGAAGTGTTGAACAAAACTTCATTTGTGCTAATACAATAGTGTTCAATAAGAGAACAAGAAGATTTAGGAACTTTACCAGTCTCTTGAGTTTTGCATTTGTCCTCTTTCTTTTGATTATGCCTCTCTTTAATCATCTCTCATGGAGCCCGACAATTATTTGCATCATGTTTATTCTTTTAACAATGGCCATAGTGATGATCTGATCTTTTGTAGTGGTTGTTTCTGCACCCTTTCCTATGAAATTATTTCTTTTGTTTCCTCTCCAAGAATTCATATCAATATGCTATACAATCTACAATAAGTACTATAAAAGTGGTCTGCAAAACAATTTACAATATAATACTATGCTTTGTGATAGTTTTCCAATATAGTTAATCCAAGCTACAAAATAGTTTATGCACACAAATTAAAAGGTATAATGCAAATTCAAGGCATAATGAAGCCTCTATTTACTATATTTGCCAATATTAAATGAACTCATATTAATATGTTGTGTGCAAACAAATGGATGCAGAATCCATCCAATAGTCAGCATGCAAATGAGTAGAGTGAGTGAACTCAATATACCATCCCTGATTTATGAGGTCATTTAAAAAGTATCACCATCCTTCCTACTATGATTTCCACCACCCAAGTTGCAAAATTGTACTTAAAAAAAACACAATATTGAAACCAAATTGACATGGGTGGTTATTCGCAATTGAAAGCATGTAATACTCAAGACTGTAAATCTACAAATGGTTGGTTCACATTACATATGATAATCCCTAGCCACGACCACTTAATACTAAAACTCAAATTAACCTCAAAAATTTCACTGGGTTGACGAATAGATGTAATCTAAAAGGTCAATGCCATGGTTGGTTATGTGCACCCAGGTTTCACATTAATATATCTTTCTTTGATCACAAATGCCTTCCTCGGATCCGTGTTAACAGAGCGTGATATTGAAAGTGCAATTTCTCTACCAATGAGGGAAACATATGAATATCAACGATCGACAATTATAAATACACACAAATGACCTCTCTCTACAGTAGTGTATTGGAAGATTATATTATAGAAATTGTATGTAGAGAATTCAAATCGCGGATAAGAAATACTCCCATTGTGGTCGCCAAGTTGTGTTATCATTTTTTTTTGTTTGAAAATTCAGACTCTATTCTATTGAGAAAAAGTAGTGTTGCATGTAAAAGTACAAAATTGTGTATCCGACTTGCAGATAGGAAGAGACATGAAAAAGAAACAAGTCTTCCCATGAAGGGAAAGTAGGCTGGAGCAGTCAAAGAGATCCTCTCTTCTAAAGGGAAAACAAATCCATACAGTATAGAGTTTAATACTTTTACAAAGAAACTTCAAGCCTAGCTTGGTAAGCATAAACATGGGAGGCCACAGTCCCATAAAAATTTTCAAAAAAATGAGAAGTTGAAACATAAAACCTGTCTTCGAATTTGGTGAAGGGTTCCTCGATTATGGGTGTCCCAAAATCGGTACCCATCTACACATCCTTACCATTGGTGTCATCTGCATTGTCACTGCAATCGTCCTCATTGCTGGAGTTTTCACTATTTCTCGAGTCATCCTTGGTGCTTGAAATGGCTCGCTTGACTAGTAGAGGCTCGGTCTTTCTGTGGATTGCCGCGCTGAGAGGGGATTTGCCTGCAGAAGTGACAAAACGTCTCTAAGGTGGGGGTGGCAGGGGAGTGACTTCCATGGGAGTTGGTGAAGGAGAAGGGACATGGATGAAAGGGGGGTGGAAAATGTTGGGGCGAAAGGAGCCGGGGGAGTAGAAGGACCAGGGATACCAGAACCAGCTGGATTGAAATCAAGGATGGGAGCTGCATCATGGAGGTTTACAAAGCAGAGAATGAGGCAAGTCAGTAGGTTTGTAACAACCTGGTAGTTCCTTCGATGTTTCGTGGTGTGGTTGGTTGTTGAGACGGAGCTAGTGAGCTCGTCCTCCCAATCATTGATTAGAGTACGTAGGGAGGACAAAACTTCAATGTTGTAGCCATCAGAGCTAGCTTGGGCATTGAAGGGTGTGGCCCTCGAACTGTTAGAGCCCTTGCACACGCATCCTCACCTAGGTATTTTGTGTTGCCTAGGTGACATGATACAAACTGTGTATAGGGGATCAAGGAGCAAGAAGGTTGCAGGAGATAACACCTGAAAATCACCCGCCGGAGGTTGACAGAGAGGAACAAAGATGAATAAGGGGAGGAGTGTTTGGTTGTTGGTAAACTTAACGCCCCAGCATGAAACCACATACCCATTAAGGCAAGCCATCATTGCACTGACCTCATCATACTAGGCTCTGTCTGCAAGGAGGACACGTTGGGTGAGGTAGTTAAGAAGCATCGTCGGTGTAGAAGGAGGAGGCCTGTACCAGAAATACATCAATATGATGTTAGGATGGTGATGGCTGGGCATGTTCAACAAGACCATGTGGGTTGTGGTGTCCCGTCATCCATACGTTGTGGGCCGTGGTGCTCTATGTCACCTGCATCCAGGGAGTTGTGTTAGAATTTTAATGGTTATACAAGATCTTAAAATATTTAGCCTCGTAACATCATAACCATATGAAATAGGATCACTGAAGGAAATACAAGCTCAACAACAACAACAAATAACACGGATATTATCCTGGGAAACCATAAGGGAGAAAACCTAGCAAAACTTCCTTATTATAGAATTCAACCGAGTAAAATGAACAACCCCAAGAACAAGACTAATAGCTTACTCTCTCCAACAAACCTCTTCACACACACTCTCTCTCTCTCTTGCGCACTTTCTTGAGTGACATGCGTGTCTAAATGAGGGGAGTGCCTCCCCTATCTATACTCATCAAGAGAGTGACCTTTTTACTTAACTAGTTCGGTATGTTTCTCTAAACATGGTCGACTTACCTAGGGAGCCTCAAAATAACATTTATATAATATTTTTGTGGGTATTATTGACCTGAATTACAACAGAGGTTTTACCTCAATACATTTACATGACCAATTACATCAAGGAATCTCATGAAGGAGGAATAATAATAATATAATAAAAGTACAATAAGAATATCTTCCAAAGTTACATTTCTTTAACTCACCCTCTTAACAAGGAAGGTATTCTTCAACTCCAACAACAACAAATGTATAATTGACTGGTGAATCTATATATCATAGGAAGTTTTGTAACAAAAACAATATCATATATTTGGAACATCATCATCAACATCCACATGGAACATTATCATCGTCATCATCAGAAGCATCATCATCAACATCAACATATAACTGTTGGAGCATCATTCATCATCGACATCAACGTATAACTATCGGAACATCATCATCATCAACATATAACTATCGGAACATCATCATCATCAACATCAACATGTGACTGCTGGAACATCATCATCATCATACATCTAGAGAAAATCTATAGTGGGCACTCTGGTAGATCAAACAAGCCTTGTCTGACTTGCTAATCCTTTCATACCGAACTTATTAGAGGAAATTTGGGGTCTAAAATGGACCTTATAACAAAACGAGCCAACAATAAATTCATGTGAGTTGGAATTCAATAACCAATAGAATTTCAATAAAATGAGTCAACCATAATGGTTGAATTGACATATTTGTCATAAAAAAACTACTTTTTTTCTTCGTATTTTCAACATATATCCCTTTGTTTTTACTCAAATTTCGAGCGGGATGGCTTGCTGGATGTGAAATTAAATTCCACATCTAACAAGTCCCCACAATGCATACTGTTGACGGACCTGGCTACCCCAAAAACAAGAAATACCTGAAAAATGTGATGGTGACATCATCATCACGTTTTTTCAGGTATTTCTTCTTTTTGGGGTAGCAATGTACGTCAAAAGTATGCAGTGTGGGTACTCATTGGATGCGGAATTTAATTCCACATCTAACTAGCCATCCCACTTGAAATTTGAGTAAAACACAAGGATATATGTTGAAAATACGAACAAAAAAGCAGTTTTGTCTTTCTTCCTCCAAAATTAATAAATATTATTTTATTATTTTAACCATTATTTTATTATTTTCCTTAAGAGGCCCATTTTAGACCTCAAATTTTGTCTAATTGGAAATCCTAATCAAACATATATATCTACTTGGGGACCAAACATGCCTTATCTAACTTGCTAATCCTTTCAGACCAAACAAGCCTACTCATACATACCAACCCCCCTAGGAAAAAAAGCCTTGACATACTGACATACCAATCCTCCTGGGATCAAACAATCCTTGTCAAATTGACGTACAAATCCTAGACTAAGCTTCCACACCATGGCTCCTAAAAACTACATCGTCGTCACTCCCTCTTACAAGGGAGGTGTTTTTGGAATACACCAAGCTTGTCTCTAAAGTACTCAAACTTTATTCATGACAGAGGCTTAATCAACACACCATCAACGTGTTCCTCTATAGGAACATATTGGAGATTTACAACTCCCTTCTACACCATATCCCAAATGTAGCGATATTTGATCTCGATGTGTTTTGATTTGTCATGGAACATCGAGTTTTCTGACAACTTGATGCAACTTTGGTTATCACAATAGATATCAATCACATCTATCTTAGTATCAAACAATCTTGGCAATAAATTGAGAATCTAGACTGCTTCGCTACAAGCTGAACATGCTGCAATATATTCATCCTCTATCGTACTGAGAGCAACACTAGTCTGCTTTATGCTGAGCCACAAGATCACACCTGATCCCAAACCGAAACAACATCCTAAAGTTCCCTTCCTACCTATAGCACCACCAACCCAATCAGAGTCAACATATCCTTGTAGGAATATCCCTTAATCTCTTGCATATTTTAGGCCATACTCAATCGCACCCTTTAGGTACCTCAACACATGATTTTCCTCAATCATGTGAATATGTCTTGGTTCCACCATGTACTGGCTCAAAAGTGTTCATCGTAACACAAATATTTGGACTCGTGTTCGTCAAGTACATCAATGAACCAATCATCTACCATTAGACTGTGTAGTCAATTGTCTCTAAAGTAGGATCACACAACAAATTCAAGTTCGATGCCATAAATGTAGCCATATCTTTTTAATCCAATGTCTTAGACCTCTTAATAATATTGACTGCGTATTTTCCTAATTGTCTAAGGAAAATCTACTATGGATTCTGCCACAACTCTAATCCCAATATTCATGTAAATATTCTTGAACTATGAGATCTATTGTAGTCATTCCCTTTGAAGTAAAGCATCATCCTCCCTCTACATCTTGTGTTCTCAACATCGGGACATTCTACACTATAATTATTGGTAGCCTCCTCTGTGATTATATTATGTGTATCCATATATGTTATCTCTCTCAAGGTCAGTGGATACCAAGATCCTCCATCTCAAGCTTTATTGCAAGTTCCTCTTGCACCCATCTATGAGCTTCTCGTCCACTGTAGGCTTCCATATTCAACCTTGTATCAAAGGTTGAGATATCCTTCACTCTGGGTGATCCTCATCCTCCTCATGTAATTGTATGTGATATCCCATGAGTGCCTTCTGAGCTAGTACGAAGCCTTTTGCGCACATGCGGTTCTCTGTAGAGAGTCCCAAGTCCTAGAGGTTGCTCGATATGCACTTCTACTTCATTGAATAAGTGTATTTGGTCAATGAAGCAAACATGTTTCCATAATCGACTCCCTCTTTTTGAGAGAAACCACGAACCTTGCTTTATATTTCTTGATGCTACCATTTGATGCATGCTTGATATTGTAGATCCACTTGGAAGACACTACAGTCTTCTCTTCAGGTCTAAGAATCACATCCCAGACATCATTCTTCATGATAGCATCCTTCCACTCTTTCTTCTCGATTGCTTCTTCATAACTGGAGGGATCTACATCAATGATGCCACATAAATGGAGTGAGTCTGAGGCCTCTTTGTTTCTCTATAATTCTCGTTTGGATAACCATGCTTCTCTACATCTTGGACAATCTCTTTTTCTCAAGCTTGTATCTTGTTGTGAGTGTTTGCCTCTCAGGGTGGATCTACATGTTAAATAAATGTAACTGCGGAAGATATTCTATTTTTTATCATTATTGTTATTACCCCTTTCGGAGATGTTGTTCCTCTGATTAGGAATGTCATTGATGTATTTGTTCATGTAAATCCTTAATGGAAAACCTTCATTGTAAGTCGGGTCATTAGTACCCACACAAGTATTATTAAAATGAATTTTTGAGTCTTCCAAGGAAAGTTGACCCTGACAGCAAGGAGAAGTTGGACCAGTTGGGTTATTAGGCCTCTTAGTTGATTAGTATAAATAGGAGAGGCACTTCCCTCATTTGGACAAGTAGAACACTAAAGCAGTTGCGCTAGAGAGATAAGAGACAGTCCATCTGGAGGAGAGGAAGCAATCTAGTATTATTCTTTGGGTCTTACATTGTACTCAATTGAAGTCTATATAGAGGATTTTTTGCTAGGTTTTCTTCCCCACAAGGGTTTCACAGGATAAATATTTGTGTTCTCTTTTGTTATATTGTGCTTGTTATTCTTTTAGAGATACTTTTGTTTTGGTATAACAACTTTTAAGATCTCAACATGGTATCAAAGCTAACCTGAAAGAAGACATTGTGCAACAACTTATCCTGCAATCCAATAAGCTAGGGTTTACTATTCTTGATACCTCCCTCCACATATCAACCGGAAAAGAAGGTCCTTTCAACTCGGCCCCGGAGGGCACATTTTTTTTGAAGCAGTTTTTCATTCTGAGGATTTTAACTTTTTGACATACCACTACTACTAGGAGAAACTAGGGCATTTGATTTTTCAATGTTCCATCCTCAGATTTTAGAAAAGAAATATACAGTCTAGATCTCCTTGGGGAGGCACATATTTTCCTTTAATCATCTCTACAAGTGATCCCAGTTGGAAAATTAGAGTTTTTAGTCAAACCCCAAGTCACCCTGAAGCAGATTCCAAAAGCAGTCATCATACTAGTAAGTTCATTCCCCTATATTTCCATTTGAAGTTCTCATTCATTAAAGATGACAAAAAACACCAATCTTGATGAAAATCTTGAGGGAGTACAGAAATTCAGAGCATGGAAGTACATAATCATGCTCATCCTTGAAGAACATGACCTAGATGGCTTTATCAAAGAAGAGGTCAAGGAACCAGAGGAAGAAGAGGAAAAGGAAAAACACAAAAAGGATATGATCAAAGTAAAAAGGATCATAGCTAATTCCATCAAGGATCAGTTGATCTCCCAGGTATCTTCAAAGAAGACACCAAAATAAATGTTTGATGCACTAACTAGTATGTTTGAAGGTAAGAACATTAACAAGATAATGAACTTGAGGAACCAACTCAAGGGTGTGAAGATACAAAAGACAGATACCATACAATCATATTTCTCAAGAGTATCTCATATCAAATAACAATTAGAATCCATTGGTGATATGGTTGAAGAAGAAGAAGTGGCGATGACCACCCTGAATGGTCTCCCTAGAGAATGGGATTCCTTCATTAGAGGAATATGTGCTAGAAGAAAGTTAACCAAGTTCAACAAGCTATGGGAAGAATGTGTACAAGAAGAAGGAAGTATAGTAAATAGAGAAGAGAAGCTAAATGATAATGAAGATCAAGATCTAGCTACACACACCAAGAATGGAAGAATCAAAAGGAATATTCAAGGTTCATCTCCTGGAAGATCACCAGACTTCAAGAAGATTAAGAAAACTAGAAGGGATTATTCATCCTTTGAATGTTTTTCATGTCATAAGATGGGACACATTGCCAAACATTGTCCTCTTAAGAAAGACCAGTTCAAGAAGAAGAACTGAAAGTACCATGCCCATGCATTTAAAGAAAATGAATCAGACAAGAAAATGACCACATAAAATTAGGACTCTATTGAAGAGTATGTACTAATTTCATCTCTCACAGGTCCAATCACTCATGGAAGTGACACTTGGCTCATATATAGTGGTGCTTCCAAACATATGACATGACATCAAGATTCACTCTCTTGTCTTACCCAAAAATACTATTCACATAAGGTAAAACTTGGAGATGATTATCAATACCACATTAAAAGAATGGGAGAAGCCTCTTACAAATTAAGAACTGGAAAATTCATGAAGATGAAAGGAGTCTTATATGTTCCAGGTTTAAAGAAGAATATTATTTCCATCTCAACTCTAGATGAAAAAAGGTTTAGAGTTTCCTTTGTAGATGGTGAAGTTCTTATGTGGTCGAAAGGGAAAACAATAGATGATGCTACTATAATTGGCGTCGAAGAAGGAGGAATCTACAAATTGAAAGGACACACATATTCAACCCTTACAACCAACACCATCAGTCCATGTGAATTACGGCATAAAATACTTTCTCATGTAAACTACAAAGCATTGCCAAGTGTGAGTAAGGTTGTCACAGGTCTACCAGAGATCCAGATCGATCATGAAGGAGTATGTAAAGGATTTGCTCAAGAAAAGAACACCAATAATCCATTCCCAAGCAGTAACAACAAATAAAAAGGGATCTTGGACATTGTACACTCATATGTGTGCGGACTAATGTCAACCACTTCCTTAAGCGGGTATGTATATTATGTCTCCTTTATTGATGATTACTCTCGTAAGACTTGGATATAATTCTTAAAAGGAAAAAATGAAGTATTTGGAAAACTCAAGGAATTTAAGGATTTTGTGGAAAATATATCTAAAAAGAAGATCAAGACCTTAAGATTAGATAATGGAGGAGAATTCACTTCAAATGAATTCAAGGACTTATGTAGGGATGTTGGGATTAAGAGGGAGCTTACCACACCCTATAATCCACAACAAAATGGAGGAGCAGAAAGAAATAATAGATCCATCATGAAAGCATTCAGAGCAATGATAAGCACTTATGAGAAGAAGCATCAAGAACCATAGTCTATGAGCATAATAGAATATCTCATAGTGCTATTGGAAACAAAACCCCAGAAGGAATGTTCACTAGTGAAAACCCCAAAGTGAGCCATCTAAAGATATTTGGTTGTCTCATATACTTACATGTTACAAAGGAGAAAAGATCAAAAGTGGACCCTTTAGGAAAGAAGGGAATATTTGTTGGATACAATGAATAGTCAAAAGCTTATAGAATCTATATTCCAGGGTTCTTCCAGATCGATATTAGTAGAGATGTTACATTTGATGAAGATGCAACCTTCACTAAATCCAGAGATATCTTTGCAGATGAAGATCATGAAGAAGAGGAGGAGGCTCCTAGAACCACATAAGGTACCAACCACCAGTTAGATATATTGAAGAAGATCCTATACAAGAATATCATGACCTAGCATAACCTCAAGGACTCATGGAAACACCCCAGAAGATGACCTCAACAAAAATAAGACCAACTTGGGATCGCGATGTAATCAAAGAAGCATAAAGATATGGTGCACCGGAAGGAAGCAAAAGACAAAGAATCTATTCAAACTATGTGGCATTAATGAGAAACCTTGTTGATGAAGAACCCACATGTTTTAAAGAAGCTTCGAAGAAGAAGAAATGGATGCAGACCATGATCAAATAATACTAGTCAATAATAAAGAATAATATTTGGGATGTGGTTCCAAGACCAAAGGACAAGTCAGCAGTTTCTTCAAAATGGATTTTCAAGACAAAGCATTCAACATATGGCAGTGTTGAAAAGTTTAAAGCAAGATTTTTTGCATGATATTTTTTGCAAAAGGAAGTAATTGATTATGAAGAAACTTTTGCACCGGTAGCAAGATATACTTCTATCAAAACCATCCTTACCTTGGAAGCCAAGATGAAATGGAAGCTACATCAAATGGATGTAAAAACAACTTTCCTAAATGGTGTCATAGAAGAAGTATATATTGAACAACCACCAGGATTTGAAACCCATGACAAGTAAACACATGTATGCAGATTAAATAAAGCTCTATATGGGTTAAAACAAGCACACAGAGCATGGTATGGAAGAATTGATGGATTCCTAATGAATTTGGGGTTTACCAAAAGTAAAGTTGATTCCAACTTTTACTATAAGGTTGAGAATGATGGGATCATGATATTACTATTGTATGTAGATGACCTATTTTTGACAGGAAAGAAGAAGCTCATCAGTGAATGTAAGAAGAAAATTGCAACAGAGTTTAAGATGAAAGAACTTGGCACAATGCACTATTTCCTAGGTCTTGAAGTATGGCAATTTCCTGATGAGATTTTCCTAAACCAAGGAAAATACACAGTAGAGATTTTGAAGAGATTTCGGATGTTAGATTGCAAAGCAATTAACACTCCAATGGTGACAAACCTGAAGCTACTGAATGATGATTCTTCAGAAAGAGTAGATATCACACTATACAGACATATTATTGGATCACTAATGTATTTTAAAATACAAGACCAGATATATGTTTTTCTGTGAACACCTTGAGTCAGTATATGGTGGAGCCCAGACATGTCGATCTAGTTGCAGGAAAACATGTGATGCACCTAAAAGGTACATTGGATTGTGGCCTCAGATATACAACCGAAAATGAGTTTAGATTTGTGGCTATACTAATTCAGATTGGATGAGAAGTGTTGAAGAGAGAAATATCACTTCAGGGTTTTGTTTCAGTTTGGGATCGGGTGTGATCTCATGGGTTAGCAGAGAGAAAACAAGTGTTTCCCTTAGTAGAGTCAAGGCTGAGTACATTGCAACATGCTGAGCCTGCAGTGAAGCAATATGGCTTCGCAAACCATTGGCAGGATTATTCAATACCGATATGGATGCAACTGAGATTTATTGTGACAACCAGAGTTGCATCAAGTTAACACAGAACCTGGTGTTTCATGATAAGTCAAAGCATATATAGATAAAGTATCAGTACATCTGGGATATGGTGCAGAGAGGAGTTTTGAAGCTCCAATATGTTTCTACAGAGGAACAAGTTGTTGATGTGTTGACTAAGCCTCTGTCTCATGTAAATTTTGAACACTTACAAGACAAGCTTGGTGTAGTCTGTGTTATCACCTAGTAATTTATTCTATGGTTGTGGTAGGAGAATCATAGGGGTAACCATTTCAAACCAATTTTTAGACTGTATTCTAGCCTATACAGACAGAGAGGGATCTCTCTTGTCACAGGGTCTTTCACATATACATATAGCTTTAAACAAGCATTCATAAGGCTAGATTCTGATGGGAAACGGGTTTTTAGGGTTTAAAGGGTGTAAGGAAGACAAACAGAAATGACCATTGGGAAATGGAGTCAAAACCTGAAAAAATCAAGGACTTACAACAAGTAATGACTAGAGATAACCTTCATAGTCTGAGGCATAATATGTATCAATATTCAACAAAATATTTTTTGAGAGATGATAGGGGGAAAAGAGAAGAATCCCAGTGAAATAGGAGGCACCTATCTATGGATGAATCTCCTGAAACACCTTTAGCAGAAGCAACAGTAAAGGATGATAACTGAAATGGAGCATAGAGGATGAATTCCAAAGCATTTACGAGAAACAAATGACAAACACGTCATCTGATGCAAGGATCGCCAGATAGAGAACAAATTCCTTGCATACAACTAGAAACGAATTAGTTGAACTACATAGGCATGAAAATGAAGCTTATAGGGGCAAAAAAAGAATGAACATTGAACATCGTGATGAATATTAGACACTCATGAAATCCTTTGCATTACTGCTTCCAAGAAAAGTTGTAGAGCTACAAAACCACGCATAGAGGCTTCAAAATGAATGTCGAACCATGTCTTCCTCTATTGAGGCTATATTTATAGTATCATGGGCTCCCAAGACCAACCTCAAAACATATTCAAATTCAGTTACAGCGTGGGAATCAAAATCCTAACAAATTTTGATCTAGAAGAGTTGCCATGATCACAAAAAAAATCAAGAAAGCACACAGGGATGTGCATAGTTGATTAATTTGGGAATTTCGACCGCTGGAACTCAGGATCGCTTGATGAAAATGACATTTCAAAACACCTTCGATCAGCCTGCAACAATTTCATTCATGCATGCATATTCAATCAATGAAATAAAACTCAGCCATAGATCTTCAACTCTGATCAATCTCGACCATTGATCTTCGCAAGATTCATCCTGCACCATTGATCTGGAATCACAACGGCAGAAAGTGGATCGCGGGAAATGGGCTTCTAGTTTTCTTGAGGCTTAATTTGATATTTCTGCCCCCGACTTATCCTTTCCTCCCTTTAGCTTTCTACAACATTGATTTCCTTTGAGTTTATCCTCAGTTGTTGATCTGAGATTAAGCTGTGGGATGCAGAAAGCGGAAAGCGAGATCTCTGCTTTTTGTAACCAAATTCCTGTATCTTTTGATTTCTAATTTCCTCCTTTCTGCTCCTTTCTGCTCCTTTCTGCACCATTGCTTTTGGGCAGAAACTTTCCAGACCGTCGATCTTGCAGATCGCGGAAAGAGGGAATCTAACCTTTTATGACCAAATTGTTATGTTTCTGCTTTTCGATGTTTCCTTTCCGCCTTTTTATGTCCGCACCGTTGATCTACGCGGAAACTTTCTGAATCATTGATCTTGTGGATTACGGAATGCAGAACTTCAACTTTTCGCGACCATTATTTTTATATTTCCGTTTTTCAATTTCCACCCTTATTCTCCTTTCCAAGCCGTTGATCTGTGCATAATTTATTTGAACCGTCAAATCTTGGACTATGAAAATCAGAATTCGGGATTCCAACTTTCCAAACCAAATTTCTTGCCTTTTCCGCTTCTGCCTTTTGTTGGACCGTTGATCTTTGGCAGAAACGTTATGAGTCGTTTGATCTCGGACTGCAAAAAGTGGAAGTCGGGTTTACCAATGTTCACAACCGAGACTTGCCTTTTCTGATTTTTCACTCCTGATTTTGCCTTGGCGAAAAGGATTTGTGGCCTTTGATTTTCTCCGCTTTACATCCAGGCTGTCCATTTCAATCAGCTTTTAACCTTGATCAACTTTTTCTTACTTAGGCATATTTCCAAGGTCGTGCCTAAGGATTTTTTTACTGTTTTGACATTCAGGCTTAGGAATAAGCCTTCCAAGTAACTTCAAACCCTTTTCTACATACCTCTAGGCCATAAGACATGATTTGTTTTCCCCTTACCCCTCATTTTTCACTAACTTACTCTTTTACAGGGGAACTAGTGTGGATGCATTTGTAAAAATCTTCAAATTTAGCATAGGTGCTAACAGTTCAAAAGGACCTCCCTAGAAAGAGTGAGTGAAGATGAGATTATTATTTAGAATGAGATGGAAGTGATGCACTAGTACAAAAAAGGTCAGTTGAATTCATCAGTGTGCTTGCAGATGTTGATGTGGTTCGACATTCACTTGTGGACGATATTATCCTCCTTGAGGATGGTCTTGCAGGCAAGAACACTCTCTTGTTGAGAGTGGTCTGAGCTCTTACCGGCTGAGGATGGTCCTACAAATGATAGTACTCTCTTCTGGAGAGTGATCCTGCATTTACTTGTAGGATGGTCTTGTGGACAAGAACACTCTCAATGTTGAGAGTGGTCCTAGCTCTTACCGGTCGAGGATAGTTCTGCAGATGATAGTACTCTCATATGGAGAGTGATACTGCATTCACTTGTAGGATGGTCTTGCGGCAAGAACACTCTCTTATTGAGAGTGGTCCTAGCTATTATAGGTTGAGGATGGTCCTATAGACGATAGTACTCTCTTCTGTGTTAGTTTTTCAACATTTAAGCTAGCATTATGTTAGGATCTTTTCACTGAGAGAATAACAAGCACAGCAATAAAACATAAGCACATCACAAGAGACAAGAGGCACAAAGAGTTTTGATCAGGGAAACCATAAATGGAGAAAACCCCGCAACTTCCTCAAAGATAGAATCACCATGAGATGTAAGACCCCAAAATAGTAAGATGCACTCCCGACAGCAGTAGTCTTCTAGTCCCAGTATATTTCCTTCTTCACTAGTGCGCCACACTTGAGAGAGTAAGTGATGTGATGTACAAGTGATAAATAGGGAGAATCTCACTCTCTATTTATATTCTTCTGTTCACTTGAAGTGCACTTAATCATGTCGGCCCAACTAACAATTACTTACTCGAGCCTACACCTTAATTAGTGCATAATAACTCAAGTGCCCCGAAACTGTGGGGACTTACACAATGACTTGAAAAGACTTGTTTACATTATTAATCCTCCCGAACGGAACATCGGGGCATGACAACATGACTCAAATACATAATAGAAAACATCCCAGAATAAACATCGGGTTACAATACATAAGATACATAGAAGAATACATTCCGAAGTTACAAATACATCAACACTCCCTCTTAACTAGGAAGGTATTCTTTCGACACGATTTTCAACACTGGTCTTCTTCTCTGTATCAACTGGATCATATTTGTCTTCAAGTCATCTTCATCTTCAATTCATCTTCATCTTCAAGTCATCTTCATCTTTGGATCTGGATCATCTCTCGATCTGGATCGTCATAGAATATCATCATTGGATCTGGATCATCACTCGATCTGGATCATCATCACTGGACTAGATCTGGATCATCACTCGATCTGGATCTGGATCTGGATCATCTCTCGATCTGGATAATCACTACTGGATCTGGATCATCACTCGATCTGGATCTCTCAGAGTCATCATAACTGGATCTGGATCATAGCTTGATCTGGATCATCTCTGGTCATCATCATGTGTGTACTATCTCGTCATAGGAAGTTCTATAGAGCCAACCCTTTTTCATGCTGGTTGTACGCCTAGCCACCAGGTAGGTCTTCGCCCAGCACTTATATCTGACCTGCTCGTTAGAAAGGCACGCCTAGCACTCACATCTGATCATGTAGTAAACTACAATCACATCAGAAAGGCCCAGCACTCACATTCACCAGCATGATAGGACATCACATCACTAACATCTATGAAATGGCTCTTCACTTATATCTGACCTACTCGTTAGAATGGCACATCCATCCAAGCGGGAACACATCCTACCACAGTGATGAATGACTCTCACCCAGGCCGAAACCCTTCCTACCACAGTGATGAAAGATTTCCACACATTCACCCAGGCCGAAACACATCCTACCACAATGATGAATGACTCTCACCCAGGCCGGAACCCTTCCTACCACAGTGATGAAAGATTTGTGCACTCACATATGACCTGGTAGGAACTGAATCCTACACCCTCGTCAGAATGGCCCCCAGTCCCTGACTGAGCTACCTGGTAATAGACCAGGTGCCTCCACTCTCCCTGAGAGTGGCAGTTGCCTTTACATCTGTCCTACTCGACAGAATGGCTAGCACTCACATCTGCCATGGAAGGAACTTAATCCTTTAGCCATGAACATAATGGCTTAGCCCTTACATCTGACCTACTCATCAGAATGGCTCTCTCAGTCCCTGACTGAGGGTTCCTAGTAACTGACCAGGTGCCTCCATTCCCAGAATGGCAGTCAGCACTCATATCTGACATGGAAGGAAGCAATCCTCTCACCATGACAGAATGGCTCAGCCCTTACATCTAACCATGGAAGGAACCAATCCTCTCACCATGTCAGAATGGCTATGGGTCTCATCACTTTCTCTTGGAAGGAACCTCGATCTGGAGAACACCAAGTCTCTCTCTGAAGTACTCGAACTTCAGCCTAGCCAATGGCTTCGTCAATACATCAGCTATATGTTCCTCCGTCGCAACATACTGAAGCTTCACTGCTCCTCTTTGCACCATATCCCTGATATAGTGATACTTGATCTCGATATGTTCGACTTGTCATGGAACATTGGATTCTCTGACAACTTCACACAACTCTGGTTGTCACAATGTATACAAGTAGCATCCAACTGGAGATCAAATATATCAGATAGTAGCTTTCGCAGCCATACTGCCTCACAACTAGCTGAACAAGCTGCAACATACTCTGCTTCAGCTGTACTCAGTGCCACACAGGATTGTTTCCTGCTAAACCAAGAGATCACACCTGATCCCATACTGAAGCAACATCCTGAAGTACTCTTCCTGTCGATGGCACTGCCTGCCCAATCTGAATCAACATAACCCTCCAGGTTAATCTTTTGATTCGCATCGTACTTGAGCCCATAATCAACTATACCCTTCAGGTACCTCAAAATATGCTTTGCAGTAGTTAAGTGAACACTTCTCGGATTTGTCAGGTACTGGCTCAAGATGTTCACAGCAAAGCAAATGTCTGGTCTCGTGTTCGTCAGGTACATCAATGACCCAATCATCTGACGATACATCATAGCATCAACCGACTCTGATGAAGCATCACTCAATAGCTTCAGGTTTGATGCCATAGGTGTAGCCAAAGCCTTGCAGTCCATCATCCCAAATCTCTTCAGGATCTCTACTCCATACTTCCCTTGTCCAAGGAAGATTCCATCTGTACTTTGCCACACCTCCATACCTAGAAAGTAATGCATCATCCCCAAGTCCTTCATCTCGAACTTAGCAGCAAGCTTTCTCTTCGTATCAGCAATCAACCCATCTGTACCAGTCACAAATAGATCATCTACATACAGTAGGAGCATCACTGGGTTGCCATCTTCAACCTTGTAGTAAAGGTTGGAATCTGCTTTACTTTTGGTAAAGCCCAAACTGGATAGAAAGCTGTCAATCCTGTCGTACCAGGTCCTGGGTGCCTGTTTCAAACCATATAGGGCTTTCTTCAATTTGCATACATGAGACTCTCTGTCATGTGTCTCAAAACCGAGTGGCTGTTCTACATACACTTCCTCTTCTACTACACCATTCAAGAAGGCAGTCTTGACATCCATCTGGTGTATCTTCCACTTCGTCACTACAGCCAGAGCAAGTACTGTTCTGATGGAAGTGTATCTGGCTACAGGTGGAAAGGTCTCTTCATAGTCTACTCCCTCTTTCTGAGAGAATCCTCGAGCTACAAATCTTGCCTTATACTTTTCAATGCTACCGTCCCTAGCATGCTTGATCTTGTAGATCCATCTGGAAGTGACAACTGACTTCCCTTTTGGTCTTGGGACAACATCCCAAACATCATTCTTCATGATCGATTGATATTCTTCGATCATAGCATCCTTCCATTCTTTCTGATCTGTCGCTTCTTCATAACTGGAAGGTTCTTTATCAATGAAATCACATAGTAAAGCTACATACACAGAATTAGATCCGGTCCTCTTTCTTTCTCTGTGATTCTCTTCTGGAGCCCCATATCTTGCTGCACCTTGGATAAGTTCACAAACCCAAGCAGGTTTCCTCTTATGAGGATTCTTCTCCAGAGGTGGATCTACAGGTCTTTGTGGTTCCTCAAACTCTCGATCTTCTTCTTGAGCTTCTTTGTCCATGATTGTACCATGACTTCTGGGTACTTCTGCTTCCGCTTCTTCAGGTTCTTCAGCAGGTCTCTTTCTGGATTTGTTGTAAGCTGTGCCTTCATCAAATGTCACATCCCTACTGATGTCAATCTTCTTGTATCCTGGGAAGTAGATTCTGTAAGCCTTCAAGCTTTCAGAGTATCCCACAAATATGCCCTTCCTTCCTGAAGGATCGAATTTTGTTCTCTTCTCTTTTGGAATGTGTATGTACACAGGACAGCCGAATATTCTGAGATGGTCGACTTCTGGTTTCTTGCTGGAGAAGACTTCTTCAGGAGTCTTGTTCTCGAGTACTCTATGTGGAGTATGGTTCTGTACATACACCGCTGTTCTGGCAGCTTCAGCCCAAAGATGCATAGGTAGATCTTGATCATGAAGCATAGCTCTTGCAGCTTCCATGATAGTTCTGTTCTTTCGTTTTGCAATCCCATTCTGTTGTGCATTATAAGGAGTGGACAACTCCCTCTTAATCCCTGATTCTTTGCATAGCTCCTTGAATTCATTTGAAGTGAATTCTCCACCATTATCTGATCTAATGGTCTTGATCTTCTTTTCAGTATGGTTCTCGATCAAAGCTTTGAATTCCTTAAACTTGCTGAATACTTCATCTTTGTTCTTCATAAAATAAATCCATGTCTTTATAGAAAAATCATCAATAAAAGAAACATAGTATGCATACCCGCTAAGTGAGTTTGATGACATAGGACCGCATACATCGGAGTGGATGATTTCTAGAATGCTTTTGGATTTGCTTTCGCTGCTTGGAAATGTCTTCTTCATATTCTTTCCTTTCGCACATCCTTTGCAGACCCCATCATGTTTTGCTTGAATTTATGGAAGACCTTCGACAGCTTTACTTGCAATAGGTAGTGCTCTATAATGCACATGTGCAAGTCTTCTATTCCAAAGCTCATTTGGCTCTACTGTGTCATGGATCAAGGCTTGTTCTGGATAACCCTTCAATTTGTACAAGCCTCCTTCTTGTTCTCCAATTACTACCGCATCATCGATAGTCTTTCCTTTTGGCCACATGATGACTTGACCATCTACGAATGCCACCCGCATTCCTTTTGCATCTAATGCTGAAATGGATAGAAGATTCTTCTTCATTCCTGGCACAAACAACACTTCTTTCATTGTTAGAGACTTACCAGAGTCTAGCTTGTATGAAGATTCCCCACTACCTTTTATTGGATATTGGTAGTCATCTCCTAGTTTCACTTTGTGAGGTGACTCATGTTCTGACAATCTTACAAAAGATTCCTTGAATCTCGTCATATGTTTGGAAGCACCACTGTCTATGAGCCAATCATCACTTCCATGAGTAATGTTACCTGTGAGAGCTGATATCAGAACATATTCATCCTCACTTGAAGAATATTCACTTTCATATCTGGATCTCTTTCTAGATGGTTCATCATCCTTTGCAGCATGAGCATGATGTCTTCTTTTGTTGCTCTTCTTTATTATCTTCTGTTTGTGAGGACAATCTTTTGCAAAGTGTCCTGCTTCATCACAAGTATAGCATATGACCCTAGACATATCTCTTCTAGGATTATCTTTGTAAGAAGGCTTACCTCTGCAATGATGAGTCTTCTTTCTTGATGACTTGGAGTGAGACTTGGAGCGTACTGTAAGAGCTTGGTCTTCACTTCCCATCTTCTCTTCCCGAGCTGCTATCCGAGCTTCTTCTTGAGAACATTCTTCCCATAGTCTGCTGAATTTGACTAACTTCTTTCTGGCACAAATTCCTTGAATGAAAGCATCCCATGACCTAGGGAGGCCATTCAAAGTAGTCATGACAATCTCTGCATTTTCCACTTCTTCATCAACAGCTTCTAATTGTTCCTTGATTTGAGAAACCCTTGTGAAGTATGACTGGATAGTTTCTGCATTCTGAATCTTCACATTCTTCAGCTGGTTCCTCAGGGTCATCTTCCAATTGATGTTCTTTCCTTCAAACAATTTGGTTAGGGCATCAAACATAGCTTTAGGTGTCTTGAGAGAGGACACCTGTGGGATAAGATGATCCTTGATAGAATCAGCAATGATCCTCTTTGCCATAACTATCTTCTTCTTATGTAAGGCATTTGCCTCATCTCCCTCTGGAACTAGAACCTCCTCATGAATGTAGGAGTCTAATTCATTCTCTTCCAGGACCAGGGAGATCCTATACTTCCAGGCTCGGAAGTTATCAGCCCCCTCAAGCTTTTCATCAAGCTTGGTATGATGAGACATCTTTAAATAAGAACCTCAAATGGAAATACAAAAGATTTTAGATCTTACCAGGTTCAAGATGTCGGATCTGAAACTTGAGCTGAAATTCCGCAGAGCTGGTTCAGGAGCAAACTAGGGTTTTGCTTTTCCGGAGTTTTGTCCACCCAAATGCCTTCAAATTTATCCCTAACTTCGATTTTGGGGAGGAGATCAAATAGAAAACATTCCGGAATAAACATCGGGTTACAATACATAAGATACATAGAAAAATACATTCTGAAGTTACAAATACATCAACATTCTGAAGAGTGATCATGCATTCACTTGTAGGATGGTCTGTGGACAAGAAAACTCTCTTGTTGAGAGTGATCCTAATACTTACCGGCTGAGGATGTTCCTACAAACGATAGTACTCTCATATGTTGAGTGGTCCTACATTTAGTTGTGGATGATATCTACATTTAGTTGCAGATGACAATATCCTCTTTGAGGATGGTCCTGCAGACAAGAACACTCTCTTATTGAGAGTGGACCTAGCACTTACTGGCTAAGGATGGTCCTGCATATGACAATACCATCATATGTTGAGTGGTCCTACATTTAGATGAGGACAAGATTTGCATTCAGTTGCAGACGACAATATCCTCTTTGAGGATGGTCCTGCGAACAAGAACACTCTCTTGTTGAGAGTGATCCTAGAACTTACCGGTTGAGGATGATCCTTCGGATGATAGTACTCTCTTATGGAGAGTGGTCCTGCATTCACTTACGGACGAGTTTGTGCATTCAGTACCAGAGATGATGAGGCTCGAGATGATACTAGAGATGACGCTCGAGATGATGTTGATGCTCGAAGAGATGATGCTTGATATGATGATGATGCTCGAGACAATGCCAGAGATGATGATGATGCTTGAGATGATTCCATAGATGATGATGCTCGAGAAGATGCTAGAGATGATGATACTCGATATGATGCCGTAGATGATGATGCTCGAGATGGTGTTAGATATGATGCTCAAGAGAATACGAGAGATGATGTCTGAGATGATGTTGATGCTTGAGATGATGCCAGAGATGATGCTCAAGACAGTAATAAATTATAGAGATGTTTGTGATGATGATGTTCCACGGATGATGATGATGTTGATGTAATTGTGAAAAAATCCTATGGCATATAGATCCACCAGTAAGTTGTACATACGTGTTGTTGTATTATAGAATACCTTCCTTGTTAAGAGTGAGTGTTAAAGAAATGTAACTACGAAATATATTCTATTTTGTATTATTATTTTTACTACCCCTTCTGGACATGTTGTTCCTCCGATTAAGGATGTCATTGATGTATTTTGTCATGTAAATCCTTGAGGTAAAACCTATGTTGTAAGTCGGGTCAGTAGTACCCACAAAAGTATTACTAAAATGTATTTTTGAGTCTTCCAAGGCAAGTCGGGTCAGTAGTACCCACAAAAGTATTACTAAAATGTATTTTTGAGTCTTCCAAGGCAAGTCGGCCCTGGAAACAAGGAGAACTCGGCCCAATTGGGTTATTAGGCCTCTCAGCTGATTAGTATAAATAGGAGAGGTGCTTCCCTCATTTTGAGAAGTAGAAAACTCAAGCAATTGCGCTAGAGAAAGAAGAGACAATCCATCTGGAGGAGAGGAAGCAGTCTAGTCTTATTATTTGGGTCTCGTTGTCCTATGGGATTTACAAGATGTGTTCCTGTGTAGTTAAAAGTTGTATATTCCCTTTGTGTGCTTGCATGGTTAAAATTCAGATATGCCCATTATTTCTAAGACTATCAAATCTCCTCTCGTACAGGATCACAACATTTTAGATTTGGATGCCCCTACTTTATGTTCTCTTGTTTGACAAGTTTAATCGCTCTTTACTCCTCCATATCTGATCTCCTCTTTTATATATATATATCAAGCCATCAAATTATAATTAGAGACCTATAGTCTTGTCCTGCGGAAGGTTACATGTCGCATTTTGGGGCTTGATTTGGAATATCAATAGGTTCAAAAATTTGAAGCCCTTGATCCTCTATTGTTACAGTGTTTGAAATATCTTGTAGAATTACGATCTAAATAAAACTAGTTTAGCAGCGAAATGTGCCACCTATCCTGCATCCATTTCTTTCGTGATTCTTGATAGTGAGGAGTATAGATTGATGTCGTTATAGATCTAGTTCTCCTTTGTTCCTACCGGCCAATGAATCAATAGCTATAATTGTTTTTACGTTTTTTTAGCTCAACATGCGCCATAATTTCCTTTCCTTCTACTAGTTTTGGAAAGCTCTTTATTGACATTTTTTCACATATATATTTTTATATATGTTTATGACCATTTTTGAAAGCTGGTTGATGAAGATGATGCACAAGATTAACAACATGGATTGTATTGTTGTATAATTCTTTTGAAGCCTATTATAATGTCTAGTTATAACTCATTGTTAAAAATACATATCATGGTGTGCCTAATTATGTGGTTGAATTCTATCGCAACTAGGTCATAGTGTAATGATTATGTGATTGAGTTGTTAGTGCAACTATCTCGTGATGTTTCTATCCATAAATATATGAATGTTAGCGTGAATGGGTTGTATTGTAATGATTAGGAAACTAGACTATTGGTGCAACCACAATATTATGTTGTTTTAATATCTATGAAACTATACAATATATACTTTTTGTTATTGAGTTGTGCTATGAAATTTGTAAAACCTGTTGTTGTGGTTAAATTCTCCACCTTTGTAAAGTAGGTCGTAGTTCTTAGCTGTTTGGCCATTCTATGACCCCAAACACCATAAATCATTAGATCCTTATTAACCATTAAAACTTAATAGTGAATCTTTAAGGACTTTAACCATTAACTTGAAACTATACCCAAATTTAGTAGCCTATAAATTTCAAGATTGAAATAATTGAGTAGGGATAATAAATTTTAATTTTTTAGAATATGGTCTCCTAAATGTTAAATTCCAAGATTCATCATCGAATTGGTTCTCCAAATATTGGTGTTAAAAGAATGCTTACCTTTTTTAGCAGTTAAGCAATTGACAAAATATCCAAAGAACATTGTTATTTGTTTCATTTTGGGGTCAAAAGCAGTAGTTGAAACTCTAGGATGCCAAAATATTTCACAAATGCTTCAATTACACAAACTCTATATATAACTCCGAAAGGAAGCCCAACATAATACCATTTTTATTATGGTGGTGCTGTAAAAATCCACGTATCATGTGTCTTTCTAGCTGGTACAAAGTTATTCAATGATGCATTTATCAATAGAAACACGGCATTTATCCTCTAGGCAATGTTAACCAATTCTAGGGTTCCTAAACTCCACCAACATATTGAATTTGGAGATCTTGAGTTATTTTTATATGTTTATGAGAAATACCATGGGCTTATTACATATGGATATGCTTATGAGAAATACCATGGGCTTATTACATAGGGATATGTTTATGAGAAATGCCTTGGTCTTATTACATATGATTATTCTCTCTTTGTATAGACAAAGCATACACTTGGTATTATGCTTGGACAACTAACCAAATCATGTTCTCCATGGTATTAGCAAAGGATGCTTAAATTTGTGCATTATTTAAATATGTGTATTCGGCATCTCATTCTCTTTCCTACTATGAAGTACCAACCATCACCTATGCCATTTCTATGTCCATGTCAAAGTGCAGATGGCAGATGGCAGATGACATAGAATAGTGCACATGACCTAGGGGGATTTGAACTGGGCAAATGTTTGCATAAAACTAGTCAAATGTGCAACATTATTGGTAACAACCAATTTGAGCAAAGGGAACCAAAGTGATAATGTGACCTTCTTTTATCAAAGCTCCTTTTCAAGTTGATGCTTCACTTTTTGAATTGTTAAGTAACTACACCACTTTGGATTTTGAATAGTGGAACAGGGATGATTTTAAGGAACCATACTTATTTAAAAGTGTATAAATGTTGGCGAATATTACCAATTCTTAAAACACCAACTATAAAATGATTGGCGATATTTTTCAAAAAACATTTTAATTTCCAAGGATTTTATATCGTTTATATAATAATTTGGTGATTTTTAGGGTGAAAAATATTTAGCCCATCAAAATTGGGCGAAATAGGGCTTAAAAAAAATGCAAAATGGCGAAACTTTTTTTGGAGAAAAACATGGAAAAATAGCCCACTGGGCTAAAATTTGCTCCTAAAATTATCCCCTTGACTTCTCTTCATTACTCAATAACTTAGCAATATGAGGATGGATCACCCCCCCCCTCACAAATTGCAAACATATCTTCTCTGTGTTGATAGTTTTCCATTGGAATTGCGTACAAGTAAGTATATTGTCAATTGGGTATGGCCCGAGTGGTTGTGGAATGTAGTGTTATCCTCCCCGCCCAAGTTTTATAAAGAGATAGCATCTTATGTATACCACTTTGGATTTTGAATAATTGGAACCTTGACTTCTTTATATTAGATAGCATATTAGTCACATGCAAATTTCTCTTTCATTCATACAATTGCAACTAAGCATTGGGAATGTACATGCTTGCGTTACTTTTAATTAAGATATTTTTAGAAACCATGGCTTATTTTCAACTGAATATGCACATATCAATGACTATGGAAGCAAGCACTAGCGTATCCTCTAAATATGGAGCAATGACAAAAAAAGTCTTATTTTTCAACAACTACTATCCATGCACTCATAGAGTGATGAGGCATGGTACATAAACCAATATGTGATTCTCACTCACAACTTGATGTTTAAGTGTCAAAGTGATATCTTCAATTGTATCTTCTCATATTAGTAATTACTAAAGGGCATGTCCTTATGGATATTATGCTCAAATGGTGGCAAGGTTGGTTTTTGTTTTTTTAATCTGCTCCCCATGATGCGTAACTCTAGTTTCTTCTTCTTCACATCAAGCATAAGGTATGGTGGCAATAACCTCCTTTTTAAATTTGCACAAAGGATGTCTCCATCCTCTCCATACATGAAGCATGCATAAAGTGAAGACCTTGGTTAATTTAGTTCAAATTGTTATTGTTAATCCATCTCCAAATATAGTTAACGACATGTATAAAAGTTTGTGGGCAAGCTTAAAGCTCTAGACATACTTGTAGTAAATGCTTCCTTTGAAATTTTGATGTAACATAAAAGTTTGAACGTTAGGTTTGTTTCATGTTTATGTTTAAGACTTTTCTAAACCTTTAGAAAAATAAAGTATGTTTGTGATTAACAACACTTTTTTATTAAAAAAAAATTAAAATTTCAAAAAAATTTCCAAAATTTTACTATAATAAAAAATATTTTCATTATAAACCATGTTTTTAAGAATGCCATGCAATTATAAATCTATAGAAATACATTAATTAAATTTATATAAATCTATATTTATATTAATCTATAATTAATTAATTATAAACATTGTTTTTAAAAATGCTGTGCAATTCTACATCTATATAAATACATCAATTAAATCTATATTAATCTATTAATTAATCATAAAACTTAAAGTTACCATGATTTTATTTTACCTCATTTTAACAAATTTTATAGTTAAAATAAATAGAGTTTTTATTTTACCTCATTGCTTCTCACCCTTCGAAATTCTCTCTTACACTGATTTTGGTTAAAATAAATAGAATTTTCAATTTCTTTTACAAAGGTCCCATTGCTTTTATGCTTAGAAATTTTCTCTTACAAATGCTGGATAAGTGGATCATGTCCCTAAGTTGATGGCTTGATAAGAGACTGCTTGCCTTTCAAAATTTGAAATTGAATAACTTTTCTCACCCTATCATAATATATGTAACGGGTGGATTGAAAAAGGCAAAACACATATGGTGCACTCTATATATATGTCTTCATTGTATTTGGTTGTTTGTTTACCTCCTCTGTTATTTGCATGTTTTAAGTTTTTAAGTTTCTGGAAGCGCTTCCTCTGTGGTGTGGTTTGTCTGTCCATGTCTGTGTTGTTTGTGTCCATGTTTGTGTGGTTTGTCTGTATATGTCTGTGTGGTCTATGTATTGCCGTTGCTTATAGCAAAGGAGGTTTTCTTTTCTGAATTAAATTTGAATTTTCAAACATCTTAGAGAAGATGTAACAGAGGGCCAAGTCCATTACAGGTGCTATGGAGCTGAGCTGCTATGGAGCTGAGCTGTAGCAAAAGGCCTTTACAGGTATGTTTTATCATTTTATGCTGATAAGTTGAATTCATAAATTTAATGAAAATTATGAAATATTCCTGGTTTTCTTAGAATAGGAATCGAATTTATTGGTTGAATTCAAGAATTCGGTGAAATACCAGCATCCCCTGCATATAAATTAGTTAGTTCAAGCTGATATAATTCCGCCCTCTCAGAGTGCCCTACCCTGCGTCTAACCGTCTGAAGGCGCCGATACCTTTTTCTTCACATCCAAGGTCGCCAGACTCGTCTTCCTTTAGCCGAGGCCAGCAGTAAATTTCGAAGAGAAACCCGCAGTAAATTTCAAAGAGAAACCCACACAGATCTGTGATCGTGAAGGATTAGGTGAGTAGCTCACACCGACCCATTAGGGCACGACTGCCTCTAGATTATGCACGCCATTAGGGCACGGACACTTACTAACTTCTCCACATCAAATTTGAGGGCATCGTTTGGAGATTCTATAGGCTTCATCCACCTTACTCTTGCTGTGCGTTCCTTCGAATCCACACATTTCACAATTCCTACTCGTCTGGTTTCAGAAGCCTCGCCATCATCATTCGAACCCTTTTTAGTACATACTGTTCAGGAAAGAAGTCATGATCCCCAAGATCATCAATGATAATCAATGTTCTAGAATTTACACCACATGTCCTTGCGCCATCTTGCCATAACACATCTACCTTAGCCCGTTTGTTGCACACAAATAGTGCTTCTTCGTCATCTGTAACAGGAAGAGTAACTTCTGAGATCCTCCTTTCAGATGCAGGAAGCAGACACCAGTCTCCTAGCTTTAGCTGTTTAGGGTTCTGCAGGGAATTGTAACCAGGAGTCGGTTCATGAAACCAATGGGCATCAATCACTTCCACATTATCTACTGTACCTTCAATGAGATTTTTCTTCCATTTACCATACAACCATAGAGCATTCTTGAAAACAGGGTTAGAAATGCCTTGGACACGCTGCCCTGGAAAATAAGGATAGTCGAGATTGTGGGAGAGTGTAAGACCTTTAAAATCGTTACCTGCAGCAGTCATGTAGGCTAGGCTCATCCCTAATATACCAAACTGTTACTCTGTATTATGGTTAAATGAAAAATATAGAACGAATCTTGTATTTGTCTTTAATTGGTGTAATTGAGATGGAATCCCTGGATTTTAAATAGGCTTACACATTGTTACTCCATTATTACAATATATAAATTTTACTAAATATATAAAATCGTTGCCATGTGTTTCATTCTCTCTTTCCAACGCACTTCAAATTGCTAATATAGGTAATGATTCCTCTACCAAGTCTTAGCGACTACCGCTTAGCCTCCATTGCTTCAGCTCTTCAAAGGAAACATAAAACAGAAGAGACTGTCAAAACCGGTCTTCCAAATCGGGTTGTTTTGTAAAACCGTCTATTCAACAGTAGGTTTCCACGTGTGTCTTACTTCGAAGTGGGATACATAGTTTGTTTATTGATCCCTAGATTAGGAAGCTAAGCAGTTATGTCTTACCTTTCTTCATAGATTGGAATGACGGTCTGGTTTGTATAGTTAGTTCTTGCCTATCTTCATAGATATCAATAGACTACACAGGCTGAATGTAGGTATGCAAAGAGTTTAGGTAGGGTTCCCTATTACTCTTATAAGACAGCCTTACCCAAAGAAACAACTCAAACCCTACCTATTACTACAGAACTCACTATCCGACAGTTTTAATGACATTTATGTCTGGTCTTTATCTGTAATTTTTTTATTGTACAATATAGTGCGGACTCTTGTATTAGGTTGAAGAATTTTGGAAAAGTTAATGTTACTAACTTATTTGTCATATGAGCAATCAAATCCACAGGTCAGGACCATAAATAACAATTCTCTAATGTTATTTGTCATACAAGCTATTAAATAAAAATCCACTTGTCAGGAGAATAAATATTAAATAACATTTCTCTAAGAACTTGTCGTTTTTCCTGGATCAGCTTTTTTGGTTCGATTAGAATATGCACAATTTGCATTCCCAAACCTAGAGTCAGATTGGATCACGAAGGCCTTAGGCAGCATGCCTAAAGATTTGAAGGATTCCAACTTCCGATCCTTATAAATCCTTTCCCTTACCCGTGACTCTGTTAAAATGGACCCTAGCTCTCCGGATTCACTAGCTTGATCCCTCTTCCTGGTTATTTCCTAGCTTCCTCTTTATATGTTTTCATCTTTCTACACTGTCTTGTTGGAATTTGTTATTTTTCTCTTGTTAATGTAATTTTCTTCATCTAACTTAGAGGTAATTTCAGAGTGTATTTTATGAGATGTTTTTGACAAATATATCAGGTTACTACAAACTGGCCTAAAATTGCTTTTGATCTAGGTATATTATTAATTCGATATTGTTCAAATTCTCAATTTTTCATGTCCTGAAAAGCACTAAAATTTTTAAGAAAACATGTCCTAAGAAACATTGAATCATTGTGGAAGTTCTCTTTCCCATCTGATATTCTTTCGAATCCTTTGTAGGTACAAACTTTATGTTGGTCATCTTGTCTCATAGAAACCCGTGATGCCTTAAATTTACCTTTCGCAGTGGATAGTGAGTACACCTACGGTCGGATAGTGAGTACATGCAAAGAGTTTAGGTAGGGTTCCCTATTACTCTTATCAGACAACCTTACCCAAAGAAACAACTCAAACCCTACCTATTACTACAGGTCAAACTACAACTCCATAATCAATCAATGATCCAATATGAATTGGTCAAAATATCCCTGGCTGCCCTGATAATGAAATACACTAACATAGCTGCTTCATCCATGTAGGTTTTAGCCACTCTCACTTGGTCCACCTGCAACAGTCATGTAGGGTAGGCTCATCCCTAATATTTGAGCAGCTATAGCGACTGATAAGAATATAGGCGCCCGATCTGCTAATTACCCAGCCCATTTTTGTAACAGATTTGAATTTAACAGATAGAGTGCGAGGGATTCCATTATGTGAACCAAACTGTTACTCTGTATTATGGTTAAAAGAAAAATATAGAACGAATCTTGTATTTATCTTTTATTAATACACAAAGAATCAAGCTCGGATCTGGGGATTATATTCCTGACAATATCCACCAGCAACTCCTTGCTGTAGTTGTTGACGGATCTATACTATCCCTCTTTTCTTTTGCAATATGAACTGGTGAAGTTTATGAATTTAGAATTTGTCAATAGGTGAACTCACATTTAGAATTTAGTTTTAATTAATTCATGAAGCAGAAAATTTCATATGTTTTGATCATTGCTTCTTCGTACAGCATGAGTAGCCTAATGGCTAAGAGTATGTGTTTCCTCTTTGGAGATCACAAGTTCAACTCCAGAGAAGACACCTTTTTAAACTTTAGCAATTAAATCTCCTCTTTGGAGGTCACAAGTTCAACTCCAGAGAAGACACCTTTTTAAATTTTTGCAGTTGAATCACTGCACAGAAATGAAACTATACAGGTATCAACACTTTCTGGTTAACTTTTTCCTCTTTATTTTTTATTTCCTGAAATTCATGAGTTTTTACCATTTGGTAGTCCATAAAAATTACCTGATATCTGTCACCAAATCACATAATCTAATTGTTCCTAAACGATCCTATATCAATATAGTAATACTCGTGAAGGACAACTTCCTTCTCAACCGATTAACACATTGGTTTGAGTAAAATTTCAAGTTTTTTTATTACTAAAATTTTAAATTTCATTTTACTCATCAATAAAAGTTTAATTCTGTAGAGACAGCAATGGCCAATTCTCTTTAGGTCCCAAAAATAGTATAAATAGTCTTAACCCCTTAAGCATCACTCACTAATCTTTCAGCACTAAGTGCTCTCAATTTAATGAAGCTTAGTTTTAGAATACTCTTAATTGATATTTTTTTATTTCTTTCAGCACTAAGTTGATTGATGCATAGGATTGGTAACATATAGAGTGTATTGGTGTATAATTTTTTTTAAACTTTTTAATAAAGAGGGAAATGAACTTGTCATTATTGTATTAATTTTTTTAAACATTTATTTAATATAGGTCTTTTAAAAATATATTTAATAAAATATTATTTATATATTTTTAATTTGTTATATTTAAAAAATAGTTTTGAGATTTATATTATTAATATTTAAAATATGTTTCACACATATTTATAACATTTTTTAAAGTTGTTTTATGGGCAGGATTTGCAATATATGACAATGCTGTAATTTTTGGAGAATGTTAATGAAGATAAATAAAGGTAAAGGTTATTATTTTTTCATATTTAAAGTAATATTGAAATAAGGAAATCTTATATATGTTTTGTTTTGTTGTTTTTTCAGGTATCAAATATCTTTTAAATATTAAGACTGAATTTTAATACATGGATTTTTTTAGTGTGCAATTTTCAAGAATCTTAATGAATAAAGAGAGAAAGGTAATGCTCTTTATCTTTTTCATGTATATATGTTTTAAAGAAATATTTAAATTTGGATGCATCTCATATTTGTTTTGGTTTATTGTTTTTTCAGGTATCAAACATCATTTGAACATGGATTCAATATTATTTGCAAGCATTTTGTGAACATTTCAATGCTATTTTCAACATTTTGAAGTGATTTACACTGGACTTGTATAGTTTACTATTTTTGAAAGTTTTGTAAAAAAAGACTTACAAACATATTATTTTTAATATATATAACTATATTTTTGGGGATGGGTTTAAACCCATCCAAATGCTCTAGATGGTGGGGCGCCCCATCATTTTTAGAGTAGTCTCTTATAGTGTTATGATGTAGCATATTTTTTTTTTCACATTCATTTTTCACTACTTCTCTTCACATAAATTAATTTTATAATTTCTCCAACATAAATAAATTTCAATTTCCACATAATGTTTTCACACAAATTAATTTCAAAATTTATCTAACACATAAATAAACTTCATTACATATACTTGAAATTTTAATTATTTTTTATTTTTGTTTTGCTTTAATACTTTTGTCTTTCACATTTTTGCTTTTTTATTTTTTTATTTTTTTAAACACTTTTTCAACTTTATTATATAAAGTATTTATATTATCACATTGCTATTATTTAATTATTTATATAGTATTTAAATTATACATTGCTATTATTTATATTTGTTGTATTTTAGTGTATTCTTTGGGTATATATTTCGTTGATTTTACTGTTATTTTGAAGTGTGTTTGAGATCTTTGAACAGGTATTATGTATGCAACTCTACTTGTTTTTTAGATGAAATGATTTTATGTTTTAATGTTTTTTCTATGCAACTCTATGTGTTTGTGTTTGAAATCTTTGTACATGTATTCTGTATGTAACTCTGTGTTTGTGTTTGAAATCTTTGTACATGTATTCTCTATGCAACTATGTGCTTGTTTTTTAAATCTTTGTACATGTATTCTATATGCAACTCTGTGTGTTTGTGTTTGAAAATTTTGTACATGTATTCTATATGCAACTCTATGTGTTTGTGTTTGTGTTTGAAAATTTTGTACATGTATTCGATATGCAACTCTATGTGTTTGTGTATGTGTTTGAAATTTATGCAACTCTATGTATTCTTAGATGACATTTGTATGTTTGTTAGATGGAATAATCGTTTTTGTATGCAACTTTTATGTGTTTCTTAGATTAAATTATTTTCATGTTTGCTAGATGATTCAATGTTTATTTGTATGCAACTCTATGTCTTGATGTTTGAGAACTTTTATACATGTATTTTGTATGCAATTATGTGTTTCTTAAATGAGATGATTTTTATGTTTGTTAGATTAAATAATGTTTTTTTTATGCAATTTTGTGTGTTTGCTAAATTAAATGATTTTTATGTTTGTTGGATAAAATAATATTTTTGTTGTATGCAATTTTATGATTTGTATTTGTGGATTTTTAAACATGTTTTTTCATTATTTGTTTATGTAGATTTATATGTTTATATATATATATAAATATTTTTGATGAGTGTACATTTTATATTATGTAAATAATATATAACTTATGATTATATATATGTAGTATAATAAAAAATATTTACTATATAATTTCACATTTTATTTTTTAATTGTTTTTTATTTTTATTTTAAATATTGTTTTTTTAAATTGTTGTTTTATTCTATTTGTAATTTATATTTTAATAAAAAATTATGATCAATTATAATATAATTCATCATTTTCTTAATTTTTATTAAATTAAATAATATCATAATGTTAATCAAATTAATTTAAAAAATAAATAATAAAATATTTAAAAAATTTAAACAACCGCATTGTTGTAATAACAACAACAAAGCACATAATATCGCATTGTTGTAACAACAACAACAATGCACAGTTTTTGAGGCCATATGAGCTTTCACCTTCACGTGGTTGGTCTTGTTAGTAGAGATCTTAAATCTTAAAGCTAAGAAAAGCTCTCTAATAACATCATAGTTATAGTAAAATCAACTTAATAAATATAACCCACCATAATTTATTATATAATTAAAAAAAATTAATATTTTTTTTTGTAATTAACAATAAAACAATAACTTTTATTAATAAAATATTAAAATGATGGTATTAAAAATATGATAGTAAATTATTTATAAATTTCCTATGATATTTAATAAGTTTCTAATATTTAAATATTAACTATTTTATATATTAAGAAAAAAATTAATTTAATATATATATATATAAATATTGTATAAAAAAAAAAATAATAATAATAACAAATAATAAATATATAATATAAGTAAATGTATTATAGTATTGGCTATATTTATAATATTAAAATAATGAATTTAAAAATTTATAATATTAGTAAATTAGAAATTTATTATATTAATAAATAAATTTAGAATTTATGTAATATATAAATAAATTTCATTACATATACTTAAAATTTTAATCTTTTTTATTTTTGTTTTGTTTTAATACAAATTTTTTCAAAAAAAAATTATACATTTTTTTAACTTTATTTATTATGTATAGTATTTATATTATTATAATGCTATTATTTATATAGTAATTAAATATTTTTACATGTATTCTGTGTGCAACTTTGTACTTGTGTTTGAAATTTTTGTACATATATTCTATATTCTATATGCAACTTTGTACTTGTGTTTGAAATTTTTGTACATATATTCTATATTCTATATGCAACTTTGTGTGCTTGTGTTTGAAATCTTTGTACATGTATTTTATATGCAACTCTGTGTGTGTTTTAAATTTTTGTACATGTATTCTCTATACAACTTGAGTGTTTGTGTTTGAAAACTTTGTACATGTATTATATATGTAACTCTAGCCTCTCCTCCTCCGCCGTTGTGGCTGGGCGATCTCTTCCGCTCCCGATCTGAGTGTCTTCCTACATTCGACTCATTTACTTCTAGTTTACTGACGAATTGATTTTGTCAAGTAGGTGAGAAGTTCCATTCTAATTGGGGCTTACTTAGCGATTGCTAACTTAGCTAGATATGTGTTTGTGTTTGAAATCTATGCAACTCTTTGTATTCTTATATGACATAATTTGTATGTTTGTTAGATGAAATAATGTATTTTTGCATGCAACTTTATGTTTTCAAGCTTGAGAATGTTAAACATGTATTTTGTATATAATTATGTGTTGATTTTGTTTGTTAGATTAAATAATGTTTTTTGCTGCAATTTTTTTTGTTTGTTAGATGTGACAATTTTTATGTTTATTAATGAAATTGTGTGTTTGTTAGGTTAAATGTTTTTTATGTTTGTTGGATGAAATAATGGTTTTTTGTATGCAATTTTATGATTTGTATTTGTGGATCTTTAAACATTGGTTTTGCATTATTTGTTTGTGTAGATTTACATGTTTATATTTAATTGTTTTGTTTGTGTATGTTTTTTTAAATGTATGTAAATATTGTATTATGTAAATAATATATAACTTATGATTATATGTATGTATGTTTATTTATAATATAATAATAAATATTTACTATGTAATTTCTTATTTTATTTTTTTAATTGTTTTCATTTTTCTTTTTAATATTATTGTTTGTTAATTTTGAAAATTGATTTTAGAAGCGTAAATTTTAATTATTCAAACATTATAAAATAATTACCTTTCAATTTGATACTTTTTAATTCATTTTAATAAGAACAAAATATGCCAAAGAAAATAAATGTGCAGATATAATAGTAATTATTCATTAACTACAATATATTTTTGTCTTTTAAAGAGTAATTTTGGTTACAAGTAAATTTGTTTAAAAAAAATAATGAAAAATATTATATATAAGAAGTCTACTTTCGTATTTTATTCGTATTGAATTTTTTGGTTACGTATTTTTTCTATATCGAATCGTATTACTCGAATTATGCTACTATGGTAAAATCTACTTAACTTAATAAATATAACAAAAACATAACTTAATAAATATAATAAAAACACATTATGTACTTTGTTATAACAACAAAAATAAAACCATATGATTGGTCTAGTTAAGAAATATCCTAAAATCTTAAAAGCAAGAAAAAGTGTCAAACAAAAGTTACGGTGATAATGATCATTAACAAAAAAAACTTGCAAATATATAATTGATAATAAGCTTTTTTCGTCTATAGAGATGATTGTGATCTTCCAAATTAAGATTAATGAGTTCATTATAGTATCTTAATTTTCTCTTAAGCCCTAAAATTTTCCCACATCAAGCATTGGTATCTTTACACTACAACTTGATTTTCACTTGATTTTAAAGCAATTTTAAAAAGTCTCTTTTTTTATGTTATTTATCTTGTATAAATTTAAAATACAAAATATTATAAAAATAAAATAAATTTATCATAAATTAAAAGTTCATAATTATTATTAAAAATAAAAATAAATTTCAAAATTGTTATTAAAAATAAAAATAAAAATAGAATAGAAAAGATAATAAAATTTATAATATAAAATAAAATATTTATGATACCATTATAAAAATATATATTAATTAACTTTTATAAAAACATTTTTTTTATATATTCTTTTAAATATAAGATACTAAAAATTAAATACATATTACTAGGTATATAATAAGATCTGGTTCTATGGTTCTATAGGACCTATGGTTCTATAGGACCTACTGGATATAATATTTTTTTATTTATTAAATTATAATATTTGATATTTTAAACATTTATTTATAAAAATAATATTTTTTGTAATAAATAAATTAAAAAAAATTAATGATGATGATGATGATGATGGTTAACGTCCCCTGAAACCAAATTTGGTCTATCGGACCTAAAAAAGAGAATTAATTAGTTTGCTTTGAAGT
>LPNX010989703.1:63248-79943 GCA_001517045.1 Pseudotsuga menziesii | reverse complement strand
TCTCCCATGTTATTGATTTTGTTCTTGTATAACAGGAGTCTAGTCATAGCTAGGCTCTCGATGGGGGAAAGACCCACTTCTATAAGGAGAATAGGATAGGGTATATTGTTTTTTATTTTGAGGTTATAAGTTATAAAACGCTTCTGTATTTGCTCGATCTTTCTCCAGGATTCTCTAGAGATGCTGCAACCCCAGACCTCACACCCATACAAGATGACAGGAGTGACTAGAGTTTCAAAAAGGAGCTTCTTTTTATCCCACATCATGAGGTTTGCAGCTTTACAGTTATTTTCAAGACCAAAGTAAGCTTTCCACCCTCCGTTAATCCTTTTCTTAATGCTATAGTTCCAGTTGAGTTTGTGATGAATATCAATTCCTAGGTACTTGTAGGAAGACACTTCCTCCAAGTTGCTATTGTCATACATAAAATTAGCGTATGTATCATTCTTGGATTTGATAATCATAACTTTTGTTTTGTCAGTGTTAACAGTCATACCCATGTTAGAGCAGAAATCTTTGAGTCGTCGAAGCTGCTTATCAAGATCTGAAGAACACCTTGCCATAAGGACATTATCCCATTATCCCATTATCCCATGATTTATTTTTAATGTAAAATTATAAAACTAATATTTTATATAATAAAATAATTAAAAATAAACAAATTAAAAATGAACTAGGATATTATTAGATGGTTTATTAAAATACATTCAATATTATACAATAGATGAATTTGGTGGACATTCTCACATGGTTTATTTTTAATATAAAATTATAATAATAATATTTTATATAATAAAATAATATAATTTTAATGTAAAACTATAAAAATAATATTTTATATAGTAAAATAATTTAAAATAAATTAATTAAAAACGAACTTGGACATTATTTACACTACTTTTGCATTTATTTTTATAATCAAATTATTTTTTAAGATGAAATGATCTTAATATTTTAAGCTTTACATGTTTGATGTGTTTGTGAGTTTTTGTTTATGTTTTTTTTTAAAATAATAATATATTAAGATATATAAAGTTTGCATTTTATTATATATTTTATAATCTTTAATATAAGTTATTTTTTCGTCAAGTTTTGGTAGAACAAATAGTCAAGACGAATTTTGTTTTGCAAGGCAGCTAAGATCAAAACCTGTTGCTCCTAGAAGGCGACATCTAAATCCAACCATCCTAAGGGTTGTTGGTGACCCATGTATTATTTGTGCAATGTTATATATTTATACTTATTTTTTGTATGCAACTTTACTCCTTGCTAATTACATGCAACACCCTCCATGGTCCAGACCCTTGCTTCGCATGGACTTCATTGGAATCATTAAATAGCTTAACCCCAAACTCCAAGCTTCACATTGGCACAAGATGGTTGTCTAATCTTGGAACCAAAAACACAAAATAACTATGTAGATCAAACCGAGTTTAGTTGTTATTCCTAGCCACCCACAACCTCACCACAAGCCCACATGATACCATTACAAGTGCCATGAGCAACTTCCTTAGCAAGCTATCATACCAATGAGCAACTACCGTGTATCATGCCAACAGTATGCAATACGTTTCTTTCCCCTCTAAATCGAAACCACAATTACTAAATCTCCCACATAGATGCCATTTGAAACCGCATGTCATTGGAATTGTTAAATAGCTTAACACCAAACTCCAAGCTCAACATTGACACAAAATGGTTGTCCAAGCTTGGAACCACAAACACAAAATACCTATGTAGAACAAACCGATTTCAGTGGTCACAAGCCCACATGATAACACCATTACAAACACCATGAGCAACTTCTTTATCAAGCTTATCATACAAATGAGAAATTATAACTTCCTTATCAAGCTTATCATACCAATGAGCAACTACCTTGTATCATGCCAACAGTATGTAGTACGTTTCTTTCCCCCCGACGCTCTTCTGATACCTTCCCAAATCGAAACGACAATTACTAAATTTCCCACAGAGATGCCCTTTGAAACCACATGTAAACACAATGTCAATCACATTTGGGTATTGTAAATGTTTAATTTCAAATGGATTTTATTATATTTTTAATTGTTCTTCCGATACCTCCCCAAACAAAAACCACAATTACTAAATCTCCTACTTAGAAGCTCTTTGAAACCAGATGTAAACACAATGTCAATCGCATTTGAGTATTGAAAATGTTTAATTTGAAATGAACTTTATTATATTTTTAATTTAAAATTGAATGTGAACTTGTTTGATTATTTAATATATTTGCATAATTTGCATCTATTGATGACTTTTATGTTTATGGAAGTTACGTGGTTAACTCTGTGTTTGTGAAGCCTTGTACATGTGCAACTCCGCGTTTGAGTTTTTGAATATGTGTATATGTACTTTTGATAAGCTAATAAAATAAAATAACAATAAAAAGAAAGAAAAAAAATATAAACTGATGCTATATATATATATATATTCCAAATTCATATTTTCAAAGGGAAAGGGAACCCTGGTCAAGCTGGAGGAGGAGGCGTTATTTTTTACCCATCTGGCAACCTACATTTGTCCTTTGCATGGGGTCTTGGTCAGGCATCTAACAACCAAGCCAAGCTGCTGGCACTGTGGCAGGGCCTAATCCAAGCAAGGAAATTGAACATCCAAAAGCTTAATATCTTCGGTGATTCCCGATTGATTATCAAAGCGGTTCACTCCAAGAAGGTGCCTACGGACATTCATCTTGCCCAAATCTATAGGAAAGTCGATCTCCTCCTCTCAAATTTCAGAAATTATAAGGCTCATCATGTGCTCAGGAATCTAAACAGCCTTGCGGACGCTTAAGCCAACCGGGGTGCTCGTCTGAACAAAAATCAGCTTATTGTCAATGGAGGAAGTTCAAACTCTGCGATCCCATAAAGTCAAGGAAAGGAAGGCCAACAATTCGAAGCTGGAAAAGATGACCAGAATAGTGTTTCTGAAATTGCTTTGTAAAGGCCCTGGCAGCCCATTTGCCAGTCTTTAATTAAATTTATAGCCGTTTTTGTAAAAAAAAAAACAAATTTATTTGACAATTACTTTATTTTTTATACTACTTTAAGGTAATGTTTTAACAACCTTGCAATTCTCTACTTGTTATTTACAATACTACTTTGTAATTCAAAATCCTTACAATTCAATTACTTTATTTTTATACTATTTTTAAGGTAATGTTTTAACAACCTTGCAATTTTCTACTTCTTATTTACAATACTACTTTGTAATTCACAATACTTATCATTCAAGTAAATCCACTTAAATTACACATGTCAAAAAAATTAAATCATTAGTTATTTATTTTTGGCAAATTAATTCATTAAAGCCACCATTTCTATATTAAAAATGTATTAAAAAAATCATTACTAGTCACTATTAATTTGAAATCTATTTGCCCCCACTAGCAAATATTATTGATTATTAAAGTGAAAAGTAAACAAATTAAATTAACATAATATTTTTTTTATAAAAATCAATCACATTATTGAAATAATACTACCTTGTGCCAATTGATCTTTGCATTTTTCTTTGGACACTCCATTAAAAAATGTATTAAAAAATATCATAACTACACTACCACAATTATTTAACATTAAAAGTAAACATTAAATGAATCAATCACATTATTGAAATCAATACTACGTTGACATTTATATTTCGGCACTCCATTCAAACTTACACCATAGCCTTCCACACCACAACATCCATATCTACTATTATTTAACGTTAAAAGTAACACATTAAATGAATCAATCACATTATTGAAATTAATACTACGTTGACATTTATTTTTCTGGCATTCCATTCAAACTTACACCATAGCCTCTCACACCACAACATCCATATTTACAGAAACATCCACATTTACCAAAAAAGGCTTCATGGATGAAGAAATATGTTTTCTCTTACTTGTCAACAACACCGCCACTTCGGACATTGATGGCCACAACTCTGCAGTTCTTTGCATGCACAAAAAGACCAATTTTAATAAATACAACAGTTCTACAAAGCATCAAATCTCACCGCCATGCTACAACACACCAATGCATGCATGTTTTTCCTTGCATGCACAAAAAGACCAATTTTAATCAATACAACAGTTCTACAAAGCATCAAATCTCACCGCCATGCTACAACACACCAATGCATGCATGTTTTTCCTTGCATGCACAAAAAGACCAATTTTAATCAATACAACAGTTCTACAAAGCATCAAATCTCACCGCCATGCTACAACACACCAATGCATGCATGTTTTTCCTTGCATGCACAAAAAGACCAATTTTAATCAATACAACAGTTCTACAAAGCATCAAATCTCACCGCCATGCTACAACACACCAATGCATGCATGTTTTTTTAATGGTTTTTTTTTAATAAACTCCACTATGCTACAACACATTCATACATGCTTTTTTATTTTTTATTTTTATAAGACGTACACTTCCCCACCTAAGTTGTATAAATGAGCCTTCTCAACACAATCACTCTAATCCTTTCTCCCAATGAATAACTGCCCTCCAATTTGGATATATTTTATAACGCTCTCTCTATGTTATATAGTCTCCATGCCGATTGGTCAATATCAACAAGAACAACGAGAAGGTAACCAAGGATGATAATGCGGTGGAGATTTTATAAAATTTCAACTCAAAATACGAGATTCATATGAACCATACTATGTCGATGAGATACTCCGTCATGTCTTTGGACAAAATACGATTCTTGCTTCCATTGATAATCTCAAGTACAATAACTCCAAAACTGTATGCATCTGCTTTCTCGGACAGCTTTCTTTCACTGCACAATGTCATTTACAATATTGAAATCCTCATATCTTAAACCTGCTCCAAAACTGTATGCATCTGCTTTCTCTGGCATCTTTCTTCCACTGCACAATGTCATTTACAATATTGAAATTCTCATATCTTAAATCTCTTGACTTGAGATTGGTTCATGTAATGTAGTTTTTTAAATAAAGTTGGGAACCCGAAAATTTTGAATGGGAGAAAGAATTCTTACTGAGTTCCTGCAAATCTAATGCTAGCGTGGCTCTGATCTTCTGGAAGGAATTTGGCTAACCCAAAGTCTACTATTTTGGCTCTGAGTTTATCATCTAGTAAAATATTGCCATTTTAAACTTACACCACCTCACAGTGTTTCTCACACCACAACATCCGTACTGCTTAACTCGAGGCAGTCAAATTAAATGAAAGGCCAATAGCCATTTGGGTGGAGTATTGATCAAGTCTGCAAAATCTGATACGCCCTGCTGCAATTGGTAGTCACCAAACCCAACGAAAACAAAACAACAAGATTCAACTTCATTAAACTTGGGATTCTCATGGAACATATGACGCCAGGTGAAGCACAAAATAAACTAAGAAAGAAGTTATCAGACCAATTAACATACATATGGTACATTAGTAATAATAAATGTTTTTTATTATACTACCGTTGAACCTCTGGCCACTTTAACAATCCCAAATCTGAACTCCATTCTCCTGGATGTATGCAATAATCGTGACTGCTAAGAGCATTACAATAAAGAAGGTTCCATAAAAGGTTTGTGGCCACCTATCCCAAAGGATATCAAATACAAACCCAAGAAAAAAACATTGTTCTTTGGCTTCAAGGCTTGAAAGACATTGCATAATCAGCAAAATGAATCCTTGAAATGAATATTTAATCAACGTAGAAGAAATTGTATAAATTATAAAAAATTACTTTACATATGCTTGAAATACTAGCATAATTGATACTCAAAAGTAGATTTTTCAAACATAATTAATCAACGAGGCATTGCATCATCAGCAAAATGAATCCTGGAAATGAATATTTAATCAACATAGAAGAAATTGTATAAATTATAAAAGATTACTTTACATATGCTTGAAATAAAAGCATAATTGATACTTCAATGTAGAGTTTTCAAACATATAGTTAATCAACATGGAATTAGTTGCATGAATTTTAAGAAATTACTGTACATTTCCTTGAGAGAATTAATAATAAGTTTAGGTTTTTTCAAACGTTTCCTATAAACACTCATTTAAGAGGCATAATGCACGTGGTACCCATCTAGTAGTTTACATTTTTAACAGTAGTTGAACTATTTCATACAATACTCAATCGATTCAAAATATAGAAAGATATATATGGATCTTGCATCTTCATCATCGTTGAAATTAATTTAGAATTAGGAATCATGATTCATATTTAATAAAGAAACCTAAAATATGCATGTATGATGTGACTTTTAGTTTTATAATTTACAATATATATATATATATATATATATATATAACCACTGACATATCCAAGTATCCTGTTTCAAAAAGTGGTGTCCCTGTACCCATACCTGTCCCCGTACCCAAGCCGTACCAAGTGTCCTGGCAAATTAGCATTGTATTAAAAGCTCTCCCACCTAACCTTTGACCATATGTCCCAAGTAAGACCAAAATGTTACTCGGAAGGCATGTAATCCTCACACATGGGAGACATAACAAGTAATTTCTCTTCTCTTGGAGGGATTCTTCCTTCATTATTACAGTCGCCCTCAAGCTGAAAGAAAAAATACCTTTCCATGGTTGTATTCCCTCTAACCATCATAAGAAGCCCACGAGCTTTGAGAGACGAATGAGTTTGTGCCAAGCTAGAGGGGTTGTGGCCGAATGGAGAAGGCTGTTGAGAAATGTAGCTTACACAGTAACTTCTTGCACAAGTTTCAGTATGAACATGCAGGGAGTAGTTCAAGACATTTTGAAGATGGCATAGTGGGTAGGGAGACTGGGAGAATCTACATGCCAGTTGGTAGACCACCAACGGAGAAGGACCTCACAAACAAAATCAAGTTGTGTCTTAAGCCATATTTCCTATTATTTCATTTCTTCTCATTGTCCGTAAAGTGACCACTTAGAAAAATTGGGAAATATTTCTATTTCATAATTTCACTTTAAAAGGTGAAAGTCTAATGTTCTGTTATGACCTAGTCTTAAGAATCTAAATGAAATGCTTTTTATACATTAGTGAATCAGATGGAGATTTAATCTTGGTCGTACATCTCAAGATGAGATAGGGGCAGTTAAGGTTGAAGAGATTAGCTTTTGTAACTTTGTTAAAGCATAAAAGCAGACAAGATAGAGAGGTCGACCTCAGTTGAATAGAGCAAACCGGCAAGAGAAGAGTCAAAGTGAAATAGAAAGGAGAAGTGTATATTTATTAAAGTTACTAGCAAGAGGAGTAGACCATACACGTCCATACCACTGCTGTAGTTGTTTTCCTTCATGTGCATTCCATACCCCCTCAATCAACAAGCCGTAAATTGATTTATTAAAGTTACTAGCAAGAGGAGTAGACCATACACGTCCATACCACTGCTGTAGTTGTTTTCCTTCATGTGCATTCCATACACCCTCAATCAACAAGCCGTAAATTGTCCCATGTTGTTTCCAAGGTGTGTTTCTGTGTAGAGAAGAGATAATTGATTAGCTATCCAAAAAAGGCAGGAAAGGAGCAGGTCATACACAAACCGTACTATTGTACCTTTTATCACTCTTACACAAGCCGTACACTTCTATTTAGGGTGACTTTGTTGCCTTGTAAGTTGTAAGTTTTGATCAAAGGAATGAGAAGCTGATAAGAAAGAGAAACCGCCTATGTAGTGTGTATTTCATTTCTGTTTCCACTATTTGCTTTTCCAGCTATTGTGCGATTGATACTAAGTTCTGAAACTAATTTTCTGTGTTTAAATAAATTCAGTATTTAATTTGTTGAATTCAAAAACATTTGGACAAGTCACCTAAGTTTAGGAAATTTTAACATGGTATTAAAGCTAGTCTGATTGAGATTTTCAAGGGTTTACTGCAGCAGATCGTCGCCAAAAACAAGGAGCTATAGTTAAACAGTTGCAAAGTTTGTGCTTAAGGACTAAGCACCCCTGTAGGAATATTTTTTTCTTGTTTATTAGATTTGGGAATTTATGCATTAGATCTCAGAGAAGGCATCAACTTAACCTCATATTTGAGGACAGGCTGAAAGGTGCCTTAATTTCTTGCCTTGGAAAGTCAAGGTAATATTCTTATCAAAAGAGAATGATCTCTAGGAGATCATCAAAGATTTGTGACTTCACCAACAAATCCATAGCAGTTGGCATCTCACATGAAAATGGAAGTGATGATCTTGGATGCTATGAAGGATCATCTGATTCCTCACATATCTAAAAATAAAACAACAAAGGAAATGTTTGATGCCCTAGTTAGCCTCTACTAGAGCGAGAACATAATCAAGAAGATGATATTGCTAAACAAACTCAGAACTATGGAGATGTCCATATTAAACACAATTACCAGTTACTTGATGATGTCCTCGCAGATTCAAGATCAACTTGCAGTAGTTGAGGATAAGTGAACATGGCATTAAATGGATTCTCAACTTCATGGAGATGATTGGACAAACGGAGAAGGGAAAAATTAAAGGACCCAGCAGGGGCAAGGGAAAGAATGAGGAGTTAAATTCACATATAGGGCAGGAGTTGAGCAAGATCAAGTGCTTCATTTGTCATAAGCACAAACATTATGAATCACAGTATCCAAACAAAAAGAAGGGATTTTTGGTATGTGGACAATGGGGCATCTCTTGATATATGACATCAGCTCTGTAGTGTTTTAGCAGTCTAAAAGAGCACGACAAAGGGGTTCAAGTAGACCTTGGTGATGATTCCAAGTACCCAGTTGCAGGAGTTGGTACTATTCCTTCCAACTCCAACCAAGAAACTCTTTAGATTTGATGATGTTTTGTTTGTTCCAAGTCTCAAGAAGAACCTACTTTTAGGCTTCGTTATGGAAGACAAGGGTTAAGCAAATAGAGTTCAAGAACCATTTTAGCAGTCTAAAAGAGAACAACTAAGGGGTTCAAGTAGACCTTGGTGACGATTCCAAGTACCCAGTTTGCAGGAGTTGGTAATATTCCTTCAAACTCCAACCAAGAAACTCTTTAGATTTGATGATGTTTTGTTTGTTCCAAGTCTCAAGAAGAACCTGCTTTTAGGCTTTGTAATGGAAGATAAGGGTTTATGAAAATAGTTCAAGAACCATCATATCCTTATCAAAATGAAGGAATCTAGAGTCTAGACCAAAAGCAACACAAGTATAGGGGTTAGGAAAGGCAAGCTATACAGGTTATGGGGTGAACCTGTTTGAGTTGTAGTTCTTAATGGTGATAGCTTGTGCAAGTTGTGGCAAAGGAGGATGGGGCACCTACATCATAAAGTATTGCATATTCTAAGGGAGATATTCATTAGTCTTCTAGAGTCTAAGGAGATTATGCAAAGGGTGCACACTTGGTAAGCATGCCAAGGTTGCTTTTCCAAGCAACGAGCATAGGTCTAAGGAGAATCTAGACCTAGTGCATTCAAATGTCTATGGACCGATGTCAATAGCACTTATCTTAGGTAGCATGTATTATGTTGCATTCAAATGTCTACGGACCGATGTCAATAGCACATATCTTAGGTAGCATGTATTATGTTTCCTTTATTGATAATTTCTCTCCAAGACATGGATCTACTTCTTAAAGACAATGAATGAGGTCTCTAGTGGGTTTCTGGAGTTTAAAGCTCTATTCGAGAAACAGACAAGAAAGAAGAACAAACTCTTGAGATCCAATGAGGGTGAGTATACCTCCAAGGAGTTCGATGGTTTTTGCAAGGAGGCAATAATCAAGAGGGAGCTAGCTAATTGTTGCATACAAACCACAATAGAATGGTGTTGCAAAGAGAGAGAATCTATCCATGATTCATGACCAAGACTTGTCGATGTTACTTTGTGATCTATATCCATAATAGGTGTCCTCATAGGATTTCGGAGGACAAGACACAAAAGGGCACATTCACTAGTGTGAAGCCAAAGGTGAGTCACTTCCGCATTATTGGATGTCCAATTTATATCCATACTAGTGGGGAAGAGGAGAAAGTTGGAGCACTCCAAAAAGAAGGGCTTATTCATAGGTTACAGTGAAACTTCTAAGGCCTACAAGGTCTATATTCTAGAGCATAGGAAGACACTAATAGCCAAGGATATAAAATTTGAATAAGATTTTGCATCCAAGAAGTCCCATGAGCCTATTCCAGTGACCAATGAATTCCAATTCAAGACAATAGCCTTCAGGAAAAGAGGAGGAGACATTAGCCCCTTCCAATTCTGTCAAGAGACCTTGATGGTTCACTTAGACAATGAGGAATGCTCAAGAGTATGTTGTGGCTCCTAAGAGCACAATTAGGAAGAGTAGACCTTCGAAGAAGTTTCCAAACCATCATAGATTCAAATCCTTCCATATTGCAAGAGGCAACACACCCACAAGTTTGGCATGATGCCCCATGGTCAAGTACACCTCCATCATGGAGAATGATGTAGGACACAATGCCAAGACCAAAGGGGAAGTCATTAGCATGTTCTAGGTAGCTCTACTAAATTAAGCATGTTATTGATGGCAACATCAAAAAGTTCAAGATGAGGTTTGTGGCGAGATGATTCTTCTAGAGAAAGGAAGTGGACTATGCTAAGACTTTTGCACCTACTACCAAATACGCTTCCACCATTAGTGTAGTGATGTCTTTAGTTTCATTTATGGGATGGATGTGAAGACAACTTTCCTTAATGGGATAATTTTGGAATAAGTGTATATAGAGCAACCTCGAGGCTTTCAGGTAAATGGGAAGATGCCTCATGTTTGCAGGTTTAAGAAGAAATTGTATGGAATCAAACATGCACAAAGAGCTTGGTATTCCAAGATAAATGAATATTTGCAAAGTGTGAACTTCAACAAAATGAAGCAAATCAGTCCCAACAAATCTTTCTTTGTTATTTATTGGGCCTAATCTACTTAGTTTGCTACTATATGTAGATGACTTGTTTCTTTCTTTTTAACCATGGGAACAGCAACCTCCCAAGAGTATATCCAACAGCCTGTAGATAACTTGTTTCTGACAAGCAAAGGGAAGCTCATTACAAGGTGCAAAGCATATATGGCAACGAAGTTTGAGATGGACATTGGCATGATGCATTACTTCTTTGTTTTGGAGGTTTCCTAGAGACAAGGTAAGTATGTTGTTGAAATCTTGGAGAGGTTTCGAATAGAGGAATGCAAATCTATGGCCACAACCATGAACACGAATGGTCACAACTTCAAATTCAAAGTTTGCAGACCCTATGTTGTACAGATAGTTGATAAATTCCTTGATGTCTTTGGTCAACAATTAAATAAACATATGTTTTGTAGTGAACACCTTGAGTGAGTACATGGTGGAACTGAGGCACGAGTAGTGGATAGCAACACAAAATTTGCTCAAATACTTGAAGGGCACAATGGAGTATGGTCACAAATATCTTGGAGATGTCAGATTGAGCAGGCAATGCTACAAACAAGAAGAGCACCTCAAAGTGTTGTTTTAGCATGAGATCAACGATGATATCCTGGTTCAACAATACACAGAATTCCATGGCACTTAGATCAGCAAAGGCAAAACACATGGCAGGTAGAAATGCTAGTTGTGAGGCCATATGGATTCGCAAGTTGCTTGCAATTTTCTTTTTATCAGGAGTTGGATATCACGGTGATATATTGTGATAGTCAAAGTTGTATCAAACTCTCTCTAAATCCAATATTGCATGGCATGTCCAAACATATAGATATGGAATATCACTTCATACGAGATAGGATCTAAAAGGGAACAGTAAATCTCCTCCCACAGATCAACAAGTAGTTGATATTCTGATCGGGCCCTTAGTGAAAGGGAAGTTTGAAGCATTCAAAGACAAACTTGGATTGGTGCATAATTTCTTCATCGCTAAGAGGAAATATATGACAAATTCGGAGTGTCAGAAAATGTAACTTGAATAGAAACTTCTTGCGCAGGTTTTAGTATGAACATGCAGGAGTGATTCGAGACATTTTGAGGATGACACAAGATGAGATGGCTTAGTGGGAGAGAGTGCAAAACTATGCATGACACTTGGTGGTGTTGTTCAAGAGAAGGACCTCGTGAACTTTTTCAAAGTGTGTCTTAAGCTAGATTTTCTATTATTTCATTTCCTCTATTTGTAAAATAAGAAACATGGGAAACATTTATATTTTGTAATTTCATTTAAAAAGGTGAAAGTAAAATGTTTTGAATTCAACCTAGTGTTAAAAGTCTAATGAAGCATACTGTATACGTTAGTGACTTAAACCGGGATTTAATCTTGGTCATACATCTCAAGATGAGATGGGGGTAGCTAGGGTTGAAGGGATTAGGATTTTCAAATTTTGTCAAAGCATAAAGATAGACAAGATAGAGAGGTCAACCTTGGTTGAAAAGACAAAGCGAGCAAGAGAAGATCCTAAGTGCATCAGTAAGGAGAAGAGTAGATTTGTTGAAGTGACCAACAAGAGGAACAAGCCGTACAAAGGCAGTACCACTCCCATAGCTGTTTTCTTTTATGCGCAGGCCATACATTGTCTTTTGTTGCTGGCAGGGTGTGTTTCTGTGTTGAGAAGATGGAAGTGATTTGTTGTCCAGAAAAGGCAGGAAAAGAGCAGGTCATACACAAACAATACTGTTGTACCTTTTCTCTCTCCTACACAAGCCATACACTTATGTTTAGGGTAATTTTGTTGACCATACAGCCGCTGGTTTAGCAGACTGGTCGTTTCCTTGTAAGCTTTGATCAAAGGAATGAGACGCTGATTAGGAAGAGAAATTGTCTGTGTATGTGTGCATTTCATTTATGTTCTGCTGTTTACTTTTCCAGCTATTGTGTGATTGATAGGTTCAGAATTTTTTTTTCCTGCTTTAAATAAATTTAGTATTTGATTTGTTTAGTTCGGGAACATTTGGACAGCAATCACTTAGGATTCGAAAATTTTAACAAAAGCATGGGTTGAAGAGTGAGCATCCATGGTTGTAGAGTGAGCAGCGAGACTAGGTAGCTTGAAATCTCATTACCCACTTGCTCAAATCAATTTTCACTGCAAATGAACCAAGGTATCCTCGAAATCCCATTACCTACTTGTTTGAATAATTTTTCACAGCAATCGAGCCAAGGTATACCAGTTCCAGGGATTCCCAAAGAGCAATCAGCAGCTCAAATTCTTCGTGCCAACATTGAGGAACTGGAGGGGATGGATTCCCTGGGATTCCCAGAGATCAATCAGCAGCTCAAATTCTTCATGCCAACACTGGGGAACTATGGGGGATGGTTTCCTAAGAAATGTATAGCAAAGAATGGAGATCCTAATTTATGTTGTGTCTAGCTAAAAGGAAGAGGTCTGTCACTAATTGAAAGCTGGTTAAGATGCCTGGAGAAGCTTTCCCAGAGGGAAACCATGGTAGGTGTCCAGTTCTGGCTATATTCTTGAGCTGGGTTCCGATGGATGAGAAATAAAGCCAATAAAAATAAAACCAATAACCATCCCTCACCCTTATGGTCTCATTACCCAGCTTGGGGATGGCATTTCCAACAAAAGCCTACAATTGGGCAGTGAATCAGTCATTTGTAACCAACTTGGTGGATACATTTATGGAAAAGATGGGTGATTATCTTTGCTCCTAATTCGACTATCTCTCTTTTGTACTTCATTATAAAATTCCCTTGGCATATGTTGCTTATGTCATTAATGTTAAGGGAAACGGATAAAATTTGATGGATATGATGTTAGTGAGTATGTTTCTGAATCTGGGTAGGATTCCTGTAATGATTTTCGTATATGCAATGTAATCCACCTTTATTTTCCAAATGAAATATGTTTTGTTGTTGCTGGGGGGCAAATTGGTCCACAACTGAGAGTCTGATTTGTCAATGAATTTTCTTTTTAATGGAATGCCCCAATAGCTAAGGGAGGCATCTGGGTAACATTACAGAGAAGCTAACCATCAATTTTATACCTTTGCACCCCTGACTTTTTAGACTCTTGGCTACCTAGTCTCTTCATTTTCTATTGTACTTGAACAAAAGTAGGGGTTTCACCCTCTTTTATGGGGTTTTTGGCACAAGCACAGTATGCATATCTTTGCAGAGAGTGCTATCACCATGGATCTCAAACAGTATTGAATAGAATTCGAATATGGTTTCATTGTTTTTGTTATTGTTTATTTCAATGCTATAAAACATTTAATATTTTTTATGAGTGTGTCTTAGGGAGAAATACCTCCCTATGGGGAATTATGATGACCCAAGGATACAACTCTGCCAAAGTTGGGACCAGTATGTGCAAAAGTACACAAATGCCTCCTTTGCTTGTCCAAAAAGCTTGGCAACAAGGATGCCAAGTGGCCTTGGGTCCTCAAATGCTACAGCAAACTACATAAGTACATCCAAACTGGGATGGAATTCCTAGATATCCAATCACTAGGAGAGAGGCCTGAGATTATGAGGTCATAATTGAAAAAAAATTCAAGCACAAGGGTAAGGCCAAATAAGGATAGAGGCAAGGAAACGACACCAACCAACAAGAAAATCACTAGTGAAATCCTCCTGCAAAGAAAATCACTCCAGATGGAAAGCCAAAGAAAGACAAAGGAAAGTGGTGTGATATCGCCAAAGTAAATGGCACTCAAGAGAACTGTCATGCCTGACAAGCACTAATAGCCAACAAGATGCCAACCCCTGCACCTGTGCCAAAGTTGACCTCATTGCAAATCCAGGAGAAAGCAACATAGATTCTAGATGATGACCCTCGTGCCACAATTGCCACTTCACAAGTGCAACCAAAAGAGCCCAAGGTGCTAACGGAGGGGGGTTGGCTCTTCTACTCATAGATATCTGTGAAGGGGACAGTGTTGCACTTCATTCTTGAAACCAGCAATGAGAGGAACTTAATCTTTATAGATGTTGTGAAGAAGCTAAGGTTCGCGACCATGCACCCCCAACCATGTGCTCGAATGATTGAAACAAGAACAAGAACTTCACATCAATTAGCAATATTGTCTATCCTACGACATTCAACGCTTCAAAGATAAGGTACTTTGTGAAGTCCGTGGTGTTTTGCTTGGTCAACCATATGGAAACAACATGTTGTGCACCAATCTAGACCCCATAGTATCCTCATCTCCTTGAGGGATCAGTTCTATAGTATACCAAAGATAGTTCCTTTGACTATAGTGCCTCCAACTAGAGCCAAGCAATGAAGAAAGTTGATTTCAAAACTTGGAAGATTGTGGTCTTTATGCTCTGGTCCCAAGGAGCCAAAGAGATCGTTGTGTTAGATTTGTACCTTGAATAGTCTTCAATAGATCTAGGGACATTGGTGAACATATCTGGATGCACAGGACTGTACCTCGAATAGTCTTCAATAGATCTAGGGACATTGGTGAACGTATCTGGATGCACAGGACTGTGAGAGCGTACTTCTTCAGCAATTTAACACATTAATGATGAGAAGGTGATCATTCTTATAAGAGTGGATTGGTGTTCTATCTTCAGCAATCTATTTAAAATGAACAAAGTTCATTTAATAACAAATGTCCAACATAAAGAAGAGGGTTTGCAGTAAAAAAAAAACGGGGATTGCTGGGACGGAGAGTGCGAGAGGAGAGACGAGCTGCGATCTGAAGCCTGAGGGCGTCTCACGATCTGCGCTCTGAAGCCAGTTTGGCTACGCGCTGCCCTACTCTAGGGTTGCCTGCTCTTGCCTGCCGCCATCGCTGGTCCTGGGGGAGGGGATCCCCCTCCCTCCTCCTCTCTTCATGCGAATGACGCCTTCAACAAACTGCTATCTCCTTCTAGAAAGAATCTGGCAGCCAAAGAGGCCCCAAAATTTGTTAAAAAACTTGACTCTATTCCAGAAATTGCCTTGCCTGAGAAGCATTCCATGAAAATCGCCCTGGCACTAGCTGAAAGAGGCCTGGTTGGCCAGTTCATGGGGCTCTGGCCCTCTCCTAAAACCACGGATGATTGGATTCAGCGTAATTGGAGACCCCATCTGAAGAACAGTGTCACCTGCTACCCGGTTGGCAGAGGGTTCTTCGTATTCGAATTCATCTCAAAAGAGGACCGTGATCTCATCTTCCGAAGTGGCCCCTATTTCATGGGTTCCCAAGGACTTTATCTGAACAGGTGGACCTCGGACTTTGACCCTACAGTCGACGTCCCCAAAGAGGTCCCGGTTTGGGTAAGGCTCCCCAATCTACCGATCCATTGCTGGAACGTCCAGGCCCTGGAAAAAATAGGAAATGCCCTAGGCCGGTACATTGACAAAGCAGACAATAAAGGCCAGTACTCCTGTGCTAGAATATGTGTTGAAGTTGATCTGGAGGCGGGACTCCCAGAAGCCGTCAAACTTTCGGTAGGATCATGGTCTCACTTCCAGAAACTCGATTATGAACAACTACCGTTTAAATGTCGGCTCTGCCATGAGCATGGCCATTTCCAACGCAGCTGCCCAAAAGCACAGACGGAAGAAGAAGGTGAAGGTTGGCAGAAGGTCAAAAAAGGCAAGGGCCCCAGCAAGCCAATCGAAAAAAAGGCCCTAGCATGAAATCTGACCCAAAAGGCCCTCCGAAGGATCCCGTTCTCTCTCCGAAGTTGCAACTTGCAACCAGTTACTACGGCCCATGGAGAAAGCCCCCCTTCTACGAGCGCCCCAGAAGCTCCTCCAGTTATTATTATTCAAGAATCCTCGGGCACTAAATCTGCTAATCCAGTGGAAACA
>LPNX010989703.1:0-60418 GCA_001517045.1 Pseudotsuga menziesii | reverse complement strand
GCTTCTGCAAGGTAAATCACCACTAAATCAAGCTGCCTGTGATAAGAGAGGCTGGGGATCCAAATCTGGAAGTTATACAGCAGCTGAAGGCTACCGGTCCTTATTGACAGTTCCTCACGTAGCCCCAAATCCGATCCAGTGGAATTTCGTTTGGTCTTTCAAGTCCATTCCGAAAGTTGATCTGTTTTGTTGGAATGTGGTTCATAGAAGTATTCTCACAACGGAAAATTTACGAAAGAGAGGCCTGGAAGGTCCCTCAAGGTGCGCCCTGTGCAAGAATGATGAAGAAAATATTGATCATCTTCTGCTGTCCTGTTCATTCTCCAAAGAAGTCTGGAAAGAAGCACTTCCGGTGAATCCTCCTAATTTTAATCTGCCGGAGTTAACAACAGATCTGTTTACCAGATGGGCTGAATGCTCCCCCTTCCAGCTCTCCAAAAAAGACCTTCTCAACTGTGCGTGGATGCTCCTCCCTAAGTTCATTTTCTGGAAACTCTGGCTCGAAAGGAACAATCGCTTGTTCAGAGATGTGGAGAGCACTCCTTCTAGGATAGCGATGAAAGCCAAAGCTTTCCTTGGAGAAGCATTGGACCACAAACCTGATCTCTGGAATACTAGACCTCTAGAGGACAGAGAAGCTTCATGGCTTGCTGGTTTCGCTTCTAGTGCTCATAAAACTTCCATTACCAGACCTCCAACTCTTGCTGCTTGGGAAATTCGAATGGAAGAAGCAGATTTCTTAAATTGGAGACTCTCGCTGCAAGTTCATTGTCTATTTTTTGACGGTGCCTCTAAGGGCAATCCAAGACCATCCGGAGGGGGAGGAGTGATCCTCTTGCCTTCAGGTTCCGTTCATTCTTCCTTTGCTTGGGGGCTAGGAGTGGAGTCTAATAATTTTGCTGAATATCATGCTCTGTGGCAGGGTCTCAGGCAAGCTTTAAGCCTTAACATCCGGAATATCTTAGTCTTTGGGGACTCCAAGATGGTGATTCAGGCCATGAGATCGAATTCTAGTCCTCCCAGCATCCACATGAAGAGGATAGCCCAGAAAAATCAAATCTTAATGGGCAAGTTCCAAACCATAAGCTTCTTTCACGTGCTGCGCCATCTAAACAAGGCAGCTGATCTTGAAGCCAATCACGCCACGCTCCTGAGCAGGAGCATCATTTCTATCAATGGAAACGCCTCTACCTGCAATCTCCCGTGACTCTTCCTTGCCTGAACGCGACCTTAGAGATCTCTGCATTTTCTGTACTGGCAACCTGCTTATCAACTTCTTTCTCGTGGCCCTTTGGACCTTAGAAAGGCATGGTTGTGTTCCTAGAGAAATTCGAGGCTGTCTTGATTATCCCGGCTCCATTTCATTCCCAGCTAGAAGCTACGATTTCATTGGTTACTGCCCTCCTCTCGGTGGTGACACAGTGGCTGCCCTCTATGAGCTATGTCGGTTGAAGATCGAATGGGCAAGCTGGAATACTAAGGGAAGTCCCAGCATCAACATAAAGACTGGAGCAGACTGCCATTGCTTTCCTCTGGATCGAATGGGTGCAAAGAGAAGCTTGAAAACGCCTCAGAAGGATTGGCTGCCGTCCAAGAAGACCTTCTCTACCAGTTCCAAGAGGCAGCGAACCAGTTTGGAGAAGTTGGCCAAAGATTTAAAGCAAGGGAGCTCGTCTGTCAAAAGTTCTTCTCCAAGATGGATCCCTAAGAATCTTAACTTCATTTCTGAAGCTCACGCCAGTGTTTCTGAGCTCGTTTCCTCTGTGTCCTTCATTTGCCGGCCGTTAAGATGGGCTTAACTCGTGTGGGAAAGTCCTGGCAACAGCTGGACTCCACTTGGTCAACTATGGTCTCTGTTTTTCTTGTCTTATCCCTTGTCTTGCTCAGGGATTCTTCCAATGTAACAAAGCTCTCGGAAGCTGATTTTCCGGCTCTTTAATCTACCCATCAGTTTTGGTAAAAAAAAAAAAACAAATGTCCAACATAAGGACAGGGAACAGAGATCCACATAGGATAGCAAACAGACTTGAAAAATGATACATTGATAGATGCTAGAATGAATAATGATGACAATTACATGGGACAGTAAACTTATATGCATAAGGTTATGTCTTTTAATTAGGATGTGTCACTTCAATAATTATTATATTCATTTAATGTTACATATATATTATGTTCATTACATTGCCATTTCCTTTAGAAATGCGTTGTCTTGAAGCATATTTAAGGAAAGATTTGTCTCTTGTTTTAGTTTGTGATGCCTTCTCATGATTTTGTCCTTGTAGTTGTGGTGGTTGATGATACAAGGCAACATGATCTTCTATGCACTGAGCCAAATTGTTGAGTTTGTACTTCGACATCTGAAGATATCCTTACTTCAACTGGATTTGCATCTTTCTAAGTTGTGATGTTGATCATATATGTATCAGTGTTGCAAACATTGCCGAGAAATCAGTGATGTGCCAAGAAATCGCGGGATATGTATCAGTGTTGCAAACATTGCCAAGAAATCAGTGATGTGCCAAGAAATCGTCGAAAAATTTGGGCAAATTTTTTCCCGGTTTTTTTCCGAGCTTTTCTCGAGAAATTATCGATAACTCGTGAGACAATGGGAATATCTCGACCAGCCGAGAACAGGGTTTTTAAAAGTGACTTCTACTTTGGTTGTTTTACATTTGCACACCACAACAACGAAGAGGAGAGCCAAGGCGATTAGCATCTTTTTGACATCTGCCCAAGGACAACTTTCCACTTGATTTAATTCGCCATCATTTGACATCTGCCCAAGGACATTGCCATTTGGAGTTTTTCAACAGTTATCACAGTTGAAGGTATGTAAAAAACTGCTATCATTTCTCATTTTTCCAAGACGGATTGTTATTGTTTTGCATTGTCAACGAGTTTTATCTCCATAATTGATTTTTTATGGATCATAAACCATTTTTTCACCTGTTATGTTAATTTGAGGCAGTTATGCATGTCAAAAAACGTTTCTTAATTTTTTCTTGCCCTAGGTCCTTAGAGATCCTCACAAAAATGTCCATTTATTTTCCCTCTTCAAATCAAAGTTTGAATGGCTACATATATCTTTGATTTCTTATTGTTTTTAAAATTTTCATCAATCACATATGCTAAGAAAACGTTTTTTTCTTCCCTAGGTTCAAACTTCATTTTTTCCACATAAAAGATGTCAAAGGCTTTGGATCCATTTTGGGAGTAGGGAAAACTTGTTGACCCACTCAATCAGCAGGTTCTTACTTAGAATCTATGTGGGAAGAAAATGACGGGTGGGATAAGCAGGCTGAAATACCACCTTGCACAAATAGAAAGGCATGATGTGGGTCCTTGCAACCAAACAACCCAAAAACTCATTGTTAAGGCCACACAATCAATTAAGGGAACTTGGCAAAAGAAACAATTCCAGGAGGCCGTGAGAAAAGAAACGGCTTCAAGATACGGGTCTATAGTGGTAGTCAGGTTTAGTAGAAGGGCTTGAATACCCACTCCACAATGCCTTCAGCAACATCGCTTTTCTTTATGCCAAGATCCACACCTGGTGCACAACCCTCTCTAAGGTCCATGGTGAAAGTAAAAGAGAAAGAAGCAAACAAACTTATGGGTTGATTCCTGGTATGGAGTGATATTCTATTTAACTTTTCCAAACCCATTCTGTGTCCATGTTTGAGGTGGCTACTATTGTTGGACCGAGGTATAAGCCCCCCACTTATGAGGAGTTGAGAGAACCCATCCTTTAGAATGAAAAGACCCATTGCACTCGCAAGTTGCAAGAGCTTCGGGAATATGGGAAATCACATGATGCATTGTGATGTCAAATGGTTGGACGGATGTGAAGGGTAGGACCCTTCTCAATTTCTTGTTTCATTGTCGCAGAGGGACTATGTTTCTGAAATCCCTGGATGCATATGCACATGTCAAACATGCGGCTTTACTATGTGACTTGGCTTGTTGGATGAGTTCATCTAAGAGATTGGCTTGCAGCATGTTGTTCAAGTCATAACAAACAATGCCGTGAACCATATCAAGTTGCCTATGTCCAAGTCATACCCAACGCCTTAATGATTTGGTCTACGTCTACTACAATATCAAGTTGTGGGTGAAGCAAATTGATAGAAAAGTTGACGTAAAGGACATTTCATTGGATGGGATTGACACCACTATAGCATGGAGGATTGAGTATGAGGAACTTGTTATGGACGCAACCCCTAATTGGCTAGAGGATGATCAGGATACAGAGGCTCTGGATGATGATGATCCAAAGTATTTTCAGTTTCACACCGAGTCTGGGAGTGTGCCACTGTTGAAGCCACAGACAGAGTTAGAGGGAGATAGATCCGATGGTAGCACTGGTAGTGGTAGAGGAGTACCTTCTTTACCTTCTTCTTCTACAAGACATCAATGTTGGCCACTTTCTTCAATTTCTAAAGGACATCATTTTGTAGGGTCTTCTTCCAGAAGACATCCGAGTGCATTACGAGGTTCACAAGGCTCGAGGACACCTACTCCTAGTTCTAGAGGACGAACATTTTTACAGGGATTGGGTAGAGGGAGTTGATAGTTTATTTACTTGATTTCAGTGCAGATGACTCATGAGTCATGATGATGATCATGAGATTCATTTGTTATATTTTTAATGACTTGGGATTCAAGACATGATTCATTTTTTATGCGTGATGTAGCACCAGACATCTTATATATCTTATACATCAATTTTCTTTCCATATTCATGTGGCAATGTATTTATTTGATGTTATTGTTGCTTTAGATGTTTAAAAAAATGAAAAAAAAATTGTATTTTTTTAAGTTTGCTAATATATTGTCGATGTTTACTAATGTGTTCTTGAGATATTCCGAAACGATGTTTTCTGGACCCTACCTATTTTTTCATCGAGACAATGATTGCAACATTGATATATATTGGACTCTTTCTCCACAACTTGGATTTTTACATCTAAAGACTTCTCAAATTCCACTAGATCTATCATTGTTTCTTTACTGACCAATCCTTCCTTGCTGGAAAGTTCCTCTAGCTTTTCATGTTACGATTTCTTCTCATTGTTTAATCTCTTAATTTGTGTAAGCAAGCTTTGATTATGATTATGTAGGCAAGAGCTTTCTTTGTCATTTACTAACAAGTTATTGTCGAGTTCCTTTTTTAATCTCGATTCCCTTGGTAGAATTTTATTGTATTGCTTCTCATCTCTTAACTCCTTTATTTGTGAAGGAAACACCTAATTTAGCTTTTCTTTATGTGAGAATTTTCTCCATCTTTCTCTAATGAGACTTTATTCAAGTTTCTTAACTATTCATCTAATTCTTTGTGGTTTTGTTGTTGATTTTGCTCTGAGTTCTCTAAAGAGTGAAAGATGCTCTAAATCAATGTCTTGCAATATTATTTTATTGATTAGGTGCTCGAATGCTATGTATTTTTTATTCAAATCCATGCTAAAAGTACGAAGAGATTTCAACCAAGAGTTCCCCAAAATTACATCAACTTCATTGGTTTGTAAGACAATGAATTTGCAATTTTGAGAGTATGCATTCATGTTCAATCCTAAATTATCAATCTCGCCACCACACTTTTATGCATGAGCTTCCTTAACTTCCTCTTTCACGATTTGCAATCTATTTCCCAACTCTATATCAATATAATTTTCTTGAAAAGTGAGATTGATGGCAAAGGTTATGGACTCATTCTGGATACTCCCTAATAGATGCATGAAATTGTTTTGTCTCATAAGATACTTGGAAGAAAAATTAACCTTAGGTTCCATCTTAACTTGATAGAAATCAACTTACCACTTAAATTAATATCCTTATCCTTGCACTTGTATGTTGAATTGTATATCTTCCTTTTAATGATTTGTTGGAATAAAATCACTTGACAAGAGTGAGGCCTATGGATCCTTATATATACCCTTTTAAATTTTTAAACTTTATGAAATCCTTTACATCTCTTCACGAATTTTTCTAATACCTCATATCTAATTAATGATAAATCACTTCCAAATTTCCAATTAATGTTTCCTTGCTTTCACTAAGTGACAAGATTTTACAACTCTGCACTTCATGTAATAAAAGACCCCTAGAATTTTAATTTATTCGTAACCCCTTTTTGTTACACCAATGATTTTACTACAAGGGCAATTGCTTATGAATTGTTGACTATGCCACGATATGGATTTTGTGTAGAACTAGCACGAAGGGCAATCAATTTTGTTTTGAAGAGGCACAATTTATCAAAGGGTGAATCTATATGAATCGAATCAAAGAGTGAACCTACCAAAGTCATTGTACTACTGCACTCGAGGTTTCGCATCTTCCATGTATCTATAATTCCAATATCCATGTAAAATACCCTAACGATTGATATTGGTGGAATTAAAACAACAGTTTATTTCCTTGGCAACAGTTCCCTTGATATATGTGACATTACCCACAATTTCACTATGTTCAATCAACTTAATTCCGGTAAAATAGCAACGGACTATTTCCCCAAACCTTGTCTGCAACAATACTAAAGAGGGAACCCTAACAATGTTTCATTCTGTCAGCCTGCAGTCGTACAATTTGGTATTGCCGATGGTTTTTTTATTCTAGCTTAAGCACTATGCTGGACAATGCCCTCAGAAGAAGAAGTAGAAAAAGCAACGACAGACAGCAGCTTCAGCAGAGATTGATGAGTTTATAGCTATATTCAAGAGAGAGTTTTCTCTGTGTGATGGGCATGTTGAGAGAGAGAGCATCCATCATCACTAGTACAGACATTGAGATAGAGAGGAAGATTTCATTGTTGACTGACCATTCTTTTAATGCATCAACCACCAACACTTGGTATATTGATACTGGAGCTTCGAGCCACATGATAGGTGCTCGAGAGATGTTCTCTGAGCTTTCACAAGCAAGTATAGATGTGGAGGTAGTGTTGGGAGATACAATGTACAGATACAATTGACTGTACCAAACACTCCTGAGCAGAATGGAGTGGCAAAAAGGAAGAACCAAACTATTGTGGGAGCAAAAAACCATGTTACATGATCAGAGTATTCCTTTCTTCCTTTGGGCAGAGGCTTGCGGTACAGTTGTATACCTTCAGAACAGGAGTCCCCATCGTGCCTTGGGAAGGAAGACTCCTGAGGAGATGTTCACAGGCAAGAAGCCTGAGGTTGGTCATTTTTGTGGGGTATGATGAGACTTCGAAGGCCTTCCACATTTATCTTCCTGCCATGAGGAAGGTTGTTGTGAGACGAGAAGTGAGATTTGAGGAGCAGTCCTTCAGGAAATCCAGAGAGTGAGTGCAAGAGGAGCAACAGGTTCCCACACCTCAAGCAGCTTCATAGGTTTCCGGGGTGACTAGGCCACAAATTACATGCACAGGATCTTCAGGTTCAGTGGTTCATCCAGCAGGTACTTCGGGGACAAGTTCTTGTTCTCGGGCCACAGGTTCACCATTTACAGCGATCGAATCACAGTTTTCTCTAGTGGTTGGTTCATCAACTCCTGCTCTAGAGGTTACTGGGCCATCTACTTCTAGGAGTTCTTCAGAAAATGATAGACCAGTTTGGGAGCAACCTTCAGGGACGAGGAAGCCTAAATGGCTTTATGACACCTTGAAGGCAGCAAAGGCATTTGGATCACCCAAGGAACCAGTGAGGACAATAGTGATGCCAGACAGGTTGGGTATGGTTTCAGTTGCTAGTCTTAGTGATTCGGAGCCATCTACATTCGAAGAGGCCTCTCAGCATCATGTTTGGAGAGATGCCATGATGGAAGAGTACCATTCCAGCATGAAGAACAATGCAAGGGAGATTGTACCAAGAACAGAGGGGAAGTCAGTGTTAACTTCCAAGTGGATCTACAAGGCTAAGGGCGTTGCAGATGGCAGTGTGGAGAAGTTCAAGCTATGTTGCGGGGAATTGCTCCTCCCCCCCTTGAATCGCTCCCCATTCGCGCTCCGAGAGGAATCGCGATTCGTGATTCCTCATCGATTCCTCCTAGGAGCATTTTTAAGAATCGTGATTCTTGAGGGAAAAAAACGCTCCCTGCCAATCATCGAAATCGTTTAGGGAGCGATGAGGGAGCAACGCTCCGAAAGTGATTCCTCGTCGCTCCCTCAGGATTCTGGGCCAAAAAAAAAACAATAAGGAATGTAGTGTGAATTCAATAAGTTGGTGGAAGGATCCAAGACTAGGTGTTGAGGATCAGCAGAGGCATAGTGAGGCTGATTTCGACAAGAAATTTTGGGTGATGCAGGTGTCGGGACTTTAGGGTTGGGTGATGAAAAATAGACTAGAATTCCAGTGAGCGGGGTAGAGCAGATGGTAAAAGTTGGGGTTGTGTTTATGTAAATGTTTGAAACTGCAAGAACATATATTCTTCCAAAAGAGAAAAAGGAACATTTAAAAATAAAAATAGGCTAGTGGAATCACTATTGAAATAAAAATAAGAAACAAATTTGCTATTAAGAAAATGTCTATAAGCATAAGTATTATTTAATCTAAAGACTTTCAAAATATGGGCACACCTTGAAGATGACAAGGTAAATTATAAGAGCTCGAGCAAGTTTTCGCCAAGTTTCAGATTGCCTCTTTGTCCTAGCATGAATAGAAGCTTCTTCTTTGGAAAGGTGTTCCAATCTTTTCTCGAAATCCTCATTTTTACTCCTAAAAACTCAGTTCCAAATGCGAGTGAGAATGCTCTTTTGGGGTTGTGATTTTAAAGCGTTTGCAGTAGACAAGGGTTGTGTGTTGTCCATAACAACATTCTCAACTTCAGATTATGCCATAAATCTGCAAAAGCCACACCCTTCAAATGTGTAGCCTGTTTTACTTGATACATCAGAATTATGATGAATGTATACATCTCTTACTATCTGTAAATATAGAGTACACAAACTACAATATTATCCAGCTTGAGTTCATATACCATACTTTGCCCTAAATTATGGCACAAAAATAGAAGATTTCAATGGTTTACATAGTTAAGCCATTAAAAACATGGAAATTAAATTTTCTTCAAATTCAAATAAAAAAATATTATTTCAAATCCAACCAGATATTATAAAAAAAAACAATTTATGTACTTTGAGATGCAAAAATAGTAACAACAGATCCACAATTCATAATAGTTCAGTTGTAAATAGTATCCAACCCAAGCAAATTAATGAAATCAACTTTGACCTGCAATGTCATTAAATGTAGTGGATGCAGCAAAGAATAGACCAATGTTGACAGGGCTTCCACAAAGCTGGGTGGATATAAGTTTGCAAGTTAATATACTGGTATTAGTGACATTTTTAAGACAACATAACAATGGCATTTTGAAAACACTGAAAGAGGATGTATGTCACATGACAATAAGGAAATTGCCACCAATTACAGGGGACGAGGATGATATACAGCAAGCAAGAAAAAAGAAATTTTGTTATAAATTTAAAGCTCCAGTGCACTGTCATTAAGAATACTGCACACATCTGGATCGAATTTTTGGGCTCCAAGAAAAATTTTCAAATTTTTTTTGATCTGCGCTGAACCTTCTGGTTCCCTTGCTGGATAGTTTTGCAGATGGATTATCTGTGTGGTTCGTTTCATTGCTGGTGAGAGCAGTTCTGGCTGGAGAATTTGACAAGTGAGCTTCAATTGCAGTCTTTTGGCTGACCCTTCTGGTTCTCCACGGGGTTCCCTTCCTTGCTGTGGTGTGCAGGCACTGGAGTTTGCGTTGAGGTTGGACTCTGCCCAAGCTCGCCCAGCTCGAGCTTGTGAGGTTTGATCCAGTGCATGAGAGCAGGGTGTGTTGTATTGGTGCATCTTGACCTGCGTTTCTTTGCAGACTTGAAGGCAGCGAGATACAGTCTTGAAGGCAGCGTTTTAGATCCAGTTTTGAAGGCAGAGTTTCAGATCCATTCTTGAGGCAGCGAACAGAAGCCGATCCTTCTGACCTGGAGGAGGAACCAGTGCATGTGACTTCTTCAGAGGCAGTCAGATATTGCTGAGTCTATTGTTCTTGGAGCAACTTTGCAGGTTTGCAGCTCTAGGGGATTCTAAGATGGCTATGGGAGGGGGATCCTCCCCTCCATCTGAAATTGCAGCTTTTAGGAGTTTGGTTGCAGCAAGTGGCAAAAGGAAGCTTACTCAGATCCAGCAAACTTTTGTCAAGAAACTTGACAACATTCCCTCGGTGGCTCTTCCAGCAGAACAACCATGAATTTTGCTGAGCGGGGTCTCATTGGCCAGTTTACTGGTCTTTGGCTTTCCCCCAAGGCCATTGACGGGTGGGTTCAAAGAAACTGGAAACCCCTTATCTCAGCAGGCATTCGAAGCAATCTAATTAGCAAAGGATACTATGTCTTTCTCTTTTTGAATTCGGAGGACAGAGATTTAATTTTTCAAAACGGTCCATACTTCATGGGCCCTCAAAGGCTTTATCTGAACAAGTGGAACCCTGATTTTGATCCGAATCAAGATGTTCCTTCTGCTATTCTTGTATGGGTAAGGTTACCTCACCTCCCTCTTCATTGTTGGAATACGAATTCTCTTGAAGCTATAGGAAGCACTCTTGGGAAGTACATTGATAAGGCAGAAAGAAGAGAACACTATACTTGTGCTCAAATATGTGTTGAAGTTGACCTAGAGGAAGGGCTTCCTGAAGCTATTAAGTTGACAGTGGCAAACTAGACTCATGTGCAAGAGCTCGATTACGAGCAATTACCTTTCAAGTGCAAACATTGTCATGGATATGGGCACTTTGCCAGATCTTGCAAGAAGAAAGCAGAGAAAGAAGCTATCAAAGAAAAGGGAGAACAATGGACACAAGTCCAAAAAACTAATTCAGCAAAACAAGGCAACTCTTCAAAAGGAAAAAAAATGAAACAAGGTCGGGTAGTATCCCCAAACCCAAGGAAAATGAAGCAGCAATGAAGGAAATAATAACTCAAAACAACTTCGAAGTTCTGAGTATTCCTGAAGAACAAGTGCCTACAACTCTGGAAGAGGGAGAAATCCACCAATCTCAAGATCCGAATCGAGAAGGAAATAAAGAAATAGTTGTGATAAACCAGGGTCCTCCTGTTAATGATCTCTCTCCTTCTTATGCAGATATGGCAAAAAAAAAGAAACCAATGAACTCTGGTTCATCTGATGAAGATTCTATTGAGAGGTCCTCAAAAAAAGGACGCAAATCTCATAAGACAGTCAGAGAGGAAGAAGCAAAAAGGCTGAAGATGCAAGGAAGCCAACCTACAATTGAAATGTCTATTACCAGGAACACCAAGAACAAACCTTCTAAAGGAGGCCCTCCTCCTTCTAACAATAATAAATAATGAATATCCTCTCTTGGAACTGCAGAGGGCTCGAAAATCCATCGAAAGTGGAAGCTGTAAAAGATCTATTAAGAATGGGTTTCTCCGGATATTCTTCTACTCCAGGAGACCAAAATAGAAGAGAAATGTCTTCTTTCCTTAAGCAATAAGCACTGGAAAACGAATGTAGGTAAGTCTGTCAATGCAGAATCGCTACCTTGTGGCTTGAGAATCTTTTTTCTCTGATCAGCACTCATGCAACGCAACATTGGTTATACACAGAGCTTGAGCACTCTCAAAGTAAGAATTCTCTTGCCCTTTTTAATCTATTCGTATCAGTCAACTACCAAGAAAAGCGTGACTGTTGGAATTCTTTGTCTGCTTTCCTATCAGCCAACACATTCTCCAATATTATCGTTGCTGATGATTTAAATATTATTCTGGAAGCTAAAGAAAAAAAAGGGGGCGTTAGTGGGAGAGACCCTATGCTTAATTCAGTAGAAAATATTATTCTAACATGGGAGCTGATTGACTTCAAGCCCAAAAAGGGAAGATTCACATGGACTAACAATCGAGCATGTACAGCAAATATTTATGCCAGGCTAGATCGCTTTTTAGTCCAGAGCTCATTGCTGAGTGAGAAAAAAAATTATTTCATCCAACATATTGGCCAAGCTTACCTCAGATCATAAGCCGATCATGTTGCTGATTGAAGATGAAGAGGACTTGGAACCCATTCCCTTTCGGTTCAACCCATTGTGGAAAGATCAAGAAGGTTTTATGACCACTATTTCAAAGGCTTGGGATATTCCTGTGATAGGATCGCCAAATTTTGTATAGGAGAGAAAGCTTAAAAATACAAAGGAGACGCTGAAGAAATGGGTTAAGCTCTCACGGAAAAATCCAATAAGTGACAGGAAAGAATCCCTCGGTAAGTCAGAGGAAATTCAAATGGAAATGGACAATTCAGAAATCACCCCTGCTCTGTTGAAAAAGGAGAAAAGAGCACAGATTATCTCATTCAAAGCTCTAAGAAGAGAAGAGGAGTACAGGAGATTAAAGTCAAGGAGTACTTGGCTGCAAGCTGGTGACCGAAACACTTCTTTTTTCCACAAGCAGTGTAGAGCCAGAATATCTCAAAATCATATTTCAGAAATTTCTTCTCTGTCTGGTGAATCTTTTAAAGGAATTACTCATATAAAACAGGTGGTTGAAGCTCATTTCCATAAACCTTTTAGTGAAGATGGTCGCACAGACTCGGATTTAACAGAAGATTTCATTTCCAACATCCCCTGCATGGTGACAGAGGAAGAAAATATTGAGTTATTGAAGCCTTTTGTAGAACAAGAAATTGTTGATGTTATTTGGGCTATGGAACCGGATAAATCCCCAGGCCCTGACGGTTTCTCTTTCCACTTTTATCGAGTTTGTTGGGAAGTTATCAGGAAAGATCTCCTCCGCATGCTAAAAGCTTTTCATTTAAAAGCCAAAGTTGGTGGATGCACAAATTCCACATTCTTGGCTTTAATTCCTAAAGAAGTTAACCCTTCTTCTTTTGATCGATTCAAGCCTATTTCATTATGTAATGCATCTTATAAAATTTTCTCTAAACTCTTATAGCTAACAGGATCAAACCTCTGCTTGGGAAGTTGATCTCACCTCTCCAAGGTGGGTTCATCAAAGGGAGGCATATCTTGGATAATGTAATTCAAGTTCAGGAAGCCATGCATTCAAGCTTTTGCAGGAAGGAGAAGGGCATGCTAATCAAACTTGGCATGGCAAATGCATTCGACAGGGTAAAGTTATCCTTTCTATTCTCAGTTCTTCGTTCTTTTGGCTTTATCCCTGCCTTTATAAATTTGATAAAAGCATGCATTGATAAACCTTGGATTTATTGTTGAGTGATCACGCTCCAAGAAAAAAAAATTTACCTCCAAAAATTTTTTTGAACCCTCCTCAGCCTGGTTTTGCAGCTGGTGGTCTTTGGACCCCTTCCAGACCCATTCGCTCTGGTGGTGGTATCTAGATCCCTTCCAGTTCATTCGGTTTTTGATGGAGTGTTAGTTCTTTTGCGTTGAGGTTGGAAGTGCTTCTCGCAGGAGGAGCAGGGCATCTCTTTGTTCTTAGTCAGAGAATTGGAGGTCGTTTCCTGGTTTTCTTTAAATTTCTGGATCGGTTCGTGCTCTTAGGAGATCAGCTGGGTAAGTGACAGTTCTTCTTTGTTTTTAGTTGGGGCTAGCCTCTGTGCCTTCTAGCTTTCGTGGTCTTGTTTGGATTAGTTTCCTCCAACTGTTCAGTGGAGAGTTCAAGTTCCTGTGGAGTCAAGGATCTATCTTGGTGAAGGCTTGGTGAGTTGGATGCCTCCAGCTTCTACCTAAGTGCTTGCTGTGTTGAGTGGAGGTGTCCAATTTGGGCTTGCTGTAGAGGGATCTTTTTTCTGAAGGTTTCCATGGCCTCTGGAGGGGGCCCTCCTCCTCTTCCTCTTGAGTTAGAGGCATTCAAACGTCTGATTTCTTCGTGTAGGAAGAGAAAAGGCGGCCCTCTGAGTCAGTCTTTTGTGAAGAAGACAGACATCCCTTCGGTTGACCTCCCGACAGAAAGACCTTGTCGGACTGCCTTGAATCTTGCAGAGCGTGGCCTCATTGGACAATTTATTGGTTTGTGGCCATCCCTGAAGGCTGTTGATGGATGGGTCTAGAGAAATTGGAGATCCTTGGTTTTAGAAGGAATCCAAAATCATTTCGTAGGCAGAGGGTACTACGTATTTGTCTATGATTCAGTAGAAGATCAAGACCTTATATTCCGAAATGGTCCTTATTTCATGGGTCCCGAGGGACTCTACTTGAACAAATGGACCCCGGATTTTGATCCTTCTCAGGATGTTCCTTCAGCTATTCCAGTATGGGTTCAGCTTCCCCACCTTCCTCTCCATTGTTGGAAATCAGAATCGTTGGAAGCTATTGGAAATACGCTCGGTAAATACATTGACAGGGCTGAAAGGAAAGACCAGTATTCCTGCGCTCGAATTTGCGTTGAGGTTGATTTGGAGATTTGGGTTGCCTGAAGCAATCAAGCTAAATGTGACTGATTAGTCTCATTTCCAGGAACTGGACTATGAACAACTCCCTTTTAAGTGTTGATTATGTCACGAATATGGCCATTTCGCCCGTAATTGTAAGAAAAAATCAGATGAAATGGCATAAAAAGCAATTCCAAATCAGTGGATTCAATCTCATAAAGCAGGCTCCTCTAAACTGAAATATTAAGAGGGAAACGTTGGATATGGAACAAAACCTGTGGGGAATAAACCAACAGAAGTAGGCTCCTCTAAACCTGTGAAAAATATAGAGGGATATGTTGGAAATGGAACTCATCCTGACGTGAATTCAGTAATCTCTCAGCTTGTAGGAAAGGTTTCTAATACTTCAAATCCTTTTGGGGTTTTAAGTTCTCTTGAAGTTCAAGACTCTCCAGTCCTTAAAGAAGGTGAACTCCAGCGTTCTGATGTTCTTTTTGAAGAGGGTGAAGTAAGGACAGAATCTCAGATCTTTGTTTCATCTGATGTAGGGATAGTAAGGTTTCTGATCCAATTAGACTAGATTCTCCTTGAATTGAGACTTGCATGCAGAATCTTTCTCCCATAAGATCTCCTATTTCTCCCTCTTATGCATATGCAGCTAAAAAGAAAGCTGAGTCCTCAAGATCTTCAGAAAATGATGGGCAATTTTCAAAAAAGACTAGAAGAAAATCTCGAAAGGAGATTAGAGAGGTAGAAGCAGAGAGGCTAAAGATGCAGGGTAGCCAGGCCACCATTGAATTGTCATTTGGAAGAAGTAAGAGAAACAGGCCCCCAAAGGGAGGAGCAACTTCCTACTCCTTGGGTAAATAATGCAGATCAATTCCTGGAATTGCAGGGGATTGGGAAACTTAGCAAAGGCTGAAGCTGTAAAAGATTTGCTTAAAATGTATCCCTCGGACATTCTCTTGCTTCAAGAAACTAAGATCGAAGAGGATGTTCTCTTATCCATAAGCAAGTCTAAATGGAAAAAAAAATGCAGGCTTGGCCGTTAGTGCCAGGGGCTCTTCTAGAGGTCTGGTCACCTTATGGTCAGAGGATATCTTTCATCTTAAAAATTCATTTAGAACACAACAATGGATATTTACTGAATTACAACATGTTTCCAGTAATTTAATCATATCTCTATTCAATTTATATGTCCTTATGTACTTTGTGGAGAAAAAAAATTGATGGCGGTCTCTGCTAGATTTTTTGGAATCCCATTCCTTTTTCAATATCGTGGTGGCTGGCGACCTCAAAATCATTTTCGAACCTAAGGAGAAGTGTGCAGGAAACCGAGATAAGGACCCTTTTCTGGAGTTGGTCAATTCCTTGATTTATTCTAGTGATCTTCTAGATATCAAGCCCAAGAAAGGGCGCTTCACGTGGACTAATAATAGAGTTGGGTCGACTCATATCTCAGCTCGTCTAGATCGTTTCCTAGCTCAGAGTATGTTGCTGGATGACTTTATATTAACCTCTACAATCTTTCCAAAGGTAACGTCTGATCATCGTCCTATTGGCCTCCGTTTGGAAAAAGAAGAAACCTGGGACCTATCCCTTTTCGGTTCAGTCCCATCTGGGTCGAGAGAGAAGGCTTCGGCGATTTAATTTCTCATGTTTGGTCTCAGTTTATAGTTGGCTCTCCCAGCTATGTATGGGAACAAAAACTTGAACTTACAAAAATTGCCTTGAAAAGTTGGATTAAAGCTCCTCTACAAAATCCTACGAGAAACAGGGTAGAGACTGTTCAGGCTCTAGCAAAGATTCAACTTAGCATGGAAAATACTGAAATTTCAAAAGTTCAGCTAACGGTTGAGCAAGCTGCACAATCATCTGCATCCATTTCCTTTTGTCAGGAAGAAGAACATTTAAGGCTTAAATCCCACAGTCTCTGGTTGCTAGCTGGGGATAAAAACTCTGCTTTTTTTCATCGGCAATGCAGGTCCAGGCTCTCTCATAATCATATTTCTGAAATTTGCACTAGCAATGGTGAAGTCGTCAAAGGTCAATTGCAATTGCAACATGCAGCAAATGAACACTTTCAGCAACTGTTTCATGAAGATGGTAACTCTAATGATCTTTTGAATTCTGATTATCTATCTAATATTCCTTCTTTGGTTTCTCAAGATGACAATGTTGGTCTAGTGAAATCCTTCTCTGAGAAAGAGGTGGTTGATGTAATATGGGCTATGGAGCCAGATAAGGCCCCGGGGCCAAATGGATTCTCTATCCATTTCTACAGGGTGTGTTGGAACTATATTAAATTTGACCTTCTCAGAATGATCTCGGCCTTCCTTTCAAAAGCCAAAGTTGGAGGGAATACTAACTCGACCTTTCTAGCATTGATTCCAAAGGAAGTAAACCCTGCTTCTTTTGATAAATTCAAACCCATCTCCCTCTGTAATGCTTCTTATAAAATCTTGGCCAAGCTTTTAGCTAATAGATTGAAACCATTGTTAGGGTCTCTTATTTCTCCTCTTCAGGAAGGGTTTGTCCAAGGAAGACACTTGTTAGATAATGTTATTCAAGTTCAGGAAGCTCTCCATTCCAGTTACCTTAGGAAGGAGAAAGGTATGCTCATCAAATTAGCTGTGAAAAATGCCTTTTATCGTGTCAAACTCTCCTTTCTCTATCAAGTCTTAAGAGCTTTTGGATTTAGTGCTAAGTTTGTCCGTTTGATTAAAGCCTACACTGACAGGCCTTGGATGACAGGCCTTGGATTTCGCCACTTGTAAATGGTAGACCAGCAGATTTCTTCCAAGCCTCTAGAGGGTTGCGACAAGGGTGCCCCTTGTCTCCCTTTCTTTATATTTTGATGGCAGAAGTGTTAAGCAGAAAACTCTCAGCAGAAATGGTGGTTGGTTCTCTTCCTGGTATCAAAATTGCAAGAGGGGTTGATCCTATAAACCACGCTCTGTTTGTTGATGACTCCCTCTTATTGGGAGGGGCCTCCTTAATTATCGCCCGAGATTTTAAGGTAATTTTACAAAACTTTTGTGTAACCTCTAGGGCCTTGATTAATAAGGGTAAAAGGGTCGTTTATGGTTGGAATGTTGATCATCCAGCCCTTCTTAGAATTGCTCATACTTTGGGATTTCAAGGTTTTGAAAAGTGGGATAGTATCAAGTATTTGGGGCTCCCATTAACTATGGGTCCCAGCCCTTCGTCGCTGTGGAATGATGTGATTTGCAAGATTAAAGCTAAAATTGTTTCCTGGAGAGGTCATTGGTTTAACTAAGGCGAGTATACTGATTTTAATCAAGGCAGTTCTTTCAGCGCTCCCCATCTTTCAGTTTTCCCTACTTCTTGCTCCCAAATCTATCTCTACCCAAATTGCCAAACTTCTTCGTGATTTCCTTTGGGAGGGAGGCAAAGGTAATCAGAAGAAAATGCATTTAATCAGTTGGGAAATCATTAAAAGACCTATTTCTAAGGGTGGTTTGAATATTCGAGATCCTGAGCTGGTGAACTTGGCTTTGGGAGGAAAGCTCTTATGGCAGTTATACTCCAACAAAAATCATTCGGTCAATAAAAAATTTCGGAAGAAGTATCCCTATGAGAAATATCAACTCTGCTAACTCCCCCTCAGGGACAGCAATTTAGAACCTTTGTAGAAGAGGTCTTGATAATTTTCATCTTCAGCCATATCGAATTCCTGGAAGTGGGAAAGGGACTCCTATGGGAGGATAAGATAATGGGGAACCTGCCCTTTTCCTCTAATGAATCTCTAAGTGAGATTAAGGATTGGTTAAGTAACAAAGGCTTCCTTAGGCTGGCAAATATTTGTTCTTGGGACAGAGCCGAGAACTGGGTTGGCTAGAGCTTTCCAGAGATTCCGAATTACCTCATTCCTCAACAAAACTTGTTGATTTTATCCTTAACCAGTTGTGCTCCTATAAACTGCTCTTTTAAAGATGTCTAGGGATGGGGCAGCTCTAGGATACAAAGCTCTTCATTTGCCCCTTGCTTCTTGTATTCCCCCAACGATTTGGAACTCAGTCTAGTCCTCTTTTTTTTGTCGAAGGTGAATTTCTTCACCTGGACTCTATTGCACAAAAGAGCGTTGTCTGGAGAAAATTTATGCAGGCGAGGGTTCAATGGTCCTTTTTGATGTTGTCTTTGCTATTCAGTAGTTGAAACTTCAAATCACATTTTTATGAATTGTGTCTTCTCTCATCAGGTTTGGGATTTGGTTCTTAATGGCCTCTCTTCCACGCCTTATTCTCATCTATCAGTCATTGCTCTTTACTCCTCTTGGCATGAACGGCTCCCCAAATGGCCAGATCGAATTTCTGCTGCCAGCGTGGACTAGAGGAATCTTTGGCAGTCGATTCCTAAATTCATCTGATGGTTATTGTGGAAAACCAAGAACGACGGAATTTTTAATGGCATGCAGTCTGCTCCTTAGATGGTGGCGCAAAAAATTAAATTGCTCATTTTTGAAACTGTTTTTAACTCTCCCTCCATGTTAGCATTGCCAGAGGAGGTTTACGACTGGATTGGAAAAGGTTCTTCTGGTATAAAAAACGCGATTTCCAGCAATCCATTTTGCTCTCCACATTGGCGAATCCGTTGTAATGAATCTGATTTTTTTAATAAGTGGATGAAGTCCTCTTCGGCTTGTATCTTCTTTGATGGTGCGTCTAAGGGAAACCCGAGGATATCCGATGCTGGGGGTCTATTAATCTGGCCTAACAGGTCTTCGGTTACAAGTTTCAGTTGGGGACTGGGTATAATGTCAAATAACCAAGTCGAGAGTTACAGTCTTCTTAAAGCATGTCAATTGGCACAAGAGGTTGGTTTTATGTCAATTCAAGTGTATGGAGACTCAGAATTATTGATTAAAAGGTTAAATTCAGATGGTCTCTTTAACAACCCAGCTTTGAATTTAATTCTGCAAAGAACTCGAAATTTAATGAAAGAATTTGAAAACGCTGAGTTTTTCATATTCTGCAAGAATTAAATGGAAGGGCGGATTCTTTGGTGAATAAAGGTTGCCTTTTGGCTCAAGGCCATCTCAGTCTTAATGGTGAATTCAGTGTCTTTCAGTCAATACCTTAAGTTCAGCTCGATGGTTCTTATTTCTTCCGCAAGAAATTGTATATTCTTAGATTTTTGCAGTAGTTATCCTACTTGGTTGTAAATGGCTGAAATGACAATTGCTCTTTTAGTTTTGGATTCTTTTCATGAGAAATAAAAAAAAAATAGTCGTTTTTGTTAAAAAAAAATAAACCTTGGATAGCGCCATTAGTAAATGGCAGACCAACAAACTTCTTTCAAGCAACCAGGGGCCTTTGTCAGGGCAGTCCTCTTTCGTCGTTTCTGTATATTCTTATGGAAGATTCTTTAAGTAGGAAGTTAACAAAAGGGAAAAATGCCAGGATCGGAAATCCCAGGCATATCTTCATCAGTTGGAGTAGAACCTATTAACCATGCCCTATTTGCGGACAATACTCTGCTTTTAGGTGGGGCTTCTTCAAACATGGCAAGAGTATTTTCAGATATTATGAAACAGTTTTGTATCATTTCAGGAGCACTTATTAATATTCGAAAGAGTGCGATGTATTGTTGGAATGTGGATCAATCTACAGTCGCATATATTTCTCAGATTTTGGGTTTTGAAGGGTTTGCTGATTGGGATAAGGTTAAGTACTTGGGTTTACCAACCTTGGGGCATAACAACCCTTCACTCTAGATGGATATCATTGGCAACTTAAAAGCTAAGATTGCTTTGTGGGGTGGCCACTGGCTGATGAAGGCAGGAAAGCTCATCTTGATAAAGTCTATTCTTTCAGCCCTTCCTATTTACTAGTCATCCCTCCTCCTGGCTCCGAAAAATATCATGGATCAGATTTCCAAGCTTCTCGGAGACTTTCTTTGGAGAGATGGAAAACAAAATCAGAACCGTATGCATCTGGTTAATTGGGAAATTGTAAAAAGGCCTGTTCTTGAAGGTGGGCTGCAAATCAAAGATCCAGGTCTGTCTAATTTAGCTATGGGAGGCAAATTGCTATGGCAGATGTTCTCTAATACAAAGCACCCAGTCAGCGAAATTTTTTGGAAAAAATATCTTCATGGAGGCAATCTAAGAAACCTTCAATCGGCAAATACTCCAAAAGGATCTAATATTTGGAATTTGTGTAGAAGATGTATTGATTTTTTTCCCAGCATTTATACAGAGTTCCAGGAAATGGTAGGCGAACGTATATGTGGAAAGATAAAATTCTAGGGAACGCGTCTCTCAATTCAGGCGTAACTTTCAATGAGCTAATGATCTGGTTAGTTAATAAAGATCTCCACCATCTTTCTAACTTTATCATTTGGGATTGCAAAGGAAATTGGCAATCATGGTCCTTTCCTAAATTACCAGAACGTGATTTTCTTTTGCATTCTCAACTGAATTCGTTGTTGCAGAGATTAAGTGGCATGGCTCCAATTCATTCTTCTCGTAAGGATACGTGGGGGATGGGGACCCACAGGAGTTTACACTGTTGCTGAAGGATTTAAGTTTTTGCAGAAATCGCAGGTCTCTAAATTGCCCCTCTCTGGCTCTCACGATGCATCTTGTTGGAAGATGGTCTGGAATTCACCCAGCGTTCCAAAAGTAAACTTTTTTACATGGACCATTATGCATCAGAAAGTTTTAACCGATGAAAATTTATTAAAACAAGGCTTCTATGGTCCTTTTAGATGTTGCTTCTGCTTACAACCAGCAGAGACTTCGCCTCATATCTTTGTTGGGTACGTTTCTGCTCAGGAAGTTTGGGCTCATTTTCTGTGTGGGTTGCCTTCGTTTGCTCCTATAAATTCTGATCCTGTCATTCTTTTTAAAAGTTGGCAGTCAAGGTATCCAGACTCTTCAACCAGTCCGGCATGGAGAAAAATATGACAAGCCGTTCCCAAATTTGTATGGTGGAAAATTTGGCTGGCTAGAAATGATCTGATTTTCAACGGTAAAGTTTCGAAGTCTGAAATTGTAGCTATAAAAGCAAAGGCTTTTCTTTTGGAAGCAGCTGGATATCCTCAAATAGAAGAAATCAAATTAGAAGTTGAGCATAAATGGTTGGGATCAAGGCAAGAGGATAAAGTTCAGTTGGGATCGAGCAAGCCAGTTATTAAACCAACTTGGCAGATTAGAATTTCAGAGAAGGAATTTTCAAAATGGTGGAAATTGAATAATAAAGTCTCAATCTTCTTCGATGGAGCATCAAAAGGAAATACGGGGAAAGCTGGAGCAGGGGGGTTGATCTATTATCCTGGTGGAATGCTTGAAACCAGTTTCAGCTGGGGAGTAGGACATCTTACAAATAATCAAGCTGAATTATATGCCCTTCTAAAAGCTTGTCAAATGGCAAAGGCAGCGGAACACAACAATATTCAGATTTTTGGAGACTCCGAAATCATCATAAAAGCTTTAAATACAGATTCAAAGTTTAACAATTCAAGGTTGAATATTACCATGCAAAGGCTACAATTCATTTTAACTGATTGTGTCGCAGTCACTTCTTATCATATTCTCAGAGATTTAAATAAGCTGGCAGATTACAAAGCCAATCAGGGTTGTCTACTTTCTGCAGGAATGATTAGCTTGAATGATGGCCCTAGCTCGATGAATCATATTCCTTGAAAAAAAAAGAAATCTTGATTCTACTAAGCTGATTTTTTGAAACAAATGTAATTGGGCGATGGCCCTTTAAATTCTTTATCAATAAAAAAGAAAAAAAATATATTAATCATTTTGGTTAAAAAAAAAGAATACTGCACACATCTTCCCAGGCTTACATAAAGCTTAACAACCTCCAACACTAAATAAATATCCAAGTCCTAGCAAATTCAAGCGACTTAGGAAAGAAGTTATATAACAAAAATAGCTCAATAACACATGCAAAATTAAATGGAAACTTTATAACAATAATAAATCTACAACACATGCTAAAGTAAAAGAATGGTTCTTTGCAATAAGCATGCCTGTGAGTGTGTTTGAATGTAATGTCCCAAGCATTTCCAGAGCCCAAGACCAACTCTGAATCTTTAGCCTCAAGTTTTTCACCGAGACAAGTTTTGTTATTTTGGACAAAACATTTGGCATTGAGTTTAAAACAATTATCCACAGGGAGGCATACCCTGCATTTTCGTGGATGCCCTCTACCATCCCCAAAATGAAAGGATTGGTCATGGGCATCCTTAAGCCATCATTTATCATAAAGGATCAGTCTATAATAACTTAATAAGTTGAAAGTATATCTTATTCTTCAGTCACCGAGACAAGTTCTTGTTATTTTGGAAAAAACATTAGCATTGAGTTTAAAACAATTATCCACATGGAGGCATCCCCTGCATATTTGTAGATACCCTCTACCATCCCCAATATCATAAAGGATCAGTCTATAATAAGTTGAATTATATCTTAGACTTCAGCCTCCAATTTTGCCACAAGCTTGTATTATAAATATCTACTGTTGATTAATCAAAAGGAAAACACTAAAGTTTGAAAAAACAACTCTCTTTTTCCCATGTTTTCACTGCGTGCCTGTATCAAGAACTGAAACTTTGCTGCACGAAGAATATGTATGTTGATGTACTCGGTAAATGTCATAGAATAACGAAACCTTTGTCATGTAAGGAGCAGATATGAATAGTGGTAGAGTGATAATTAGTAGATGTTTGCAGATGGTGAATGTTCGGATTCTTCGGAATGCAACTGCACATCCACCTTTTGTAAGTATGTGTTTATTTTGAAGTTCAGCCATTCAGAATGAAATGTCAGTTTAATGGCATATTTAGTTTCAGCAGATAGAAGAATATGCAGATGCCCTGTCCTCCTAAAGTTTTACTTTTCAATAAGTCTTGTTTTACCCTATCTATCTTAAGCAAGCTAATACAATGTTAGGGGGGTTCTCTCATGTCATGTGTTATCCTATCTATATCTGTACTTGCAAATAATTCAGAATACGATTTTATGGAGCTTTATGCACTATCTTGAACTGAGGCTTGAAAATTAAAACCTCTTACACATGGATAGATATTAATCACCGTGAAGCGGCCAGATCGAGCCCCCTATTACGTACAGAAGACCCCATCTCTCTTTATCAAGTGTTCACATCGTTGAAGTAAAACTACCTGATTCTGGACTCCAATTATTTTGATCTAGAAGTATTATCATTAGGAAGAGCATAAAAGAGTCAGATAGCTTCACTGCATTCACAGTTTTTTACAGAAAATGCTTTGAAATTCTATTAGTATGTACGGAGGATTTTTTACCCAAAAAAATAGGTGGATAGCAATTACGGCCACATTTTCACTGCTGAATGCCTGGTTTATATTGCTATATTCCAATATATGGCCAGCGGTTTAAATTCTCTCTCACATAAAATGGCATATAAATGCTTCCAAACCGTCATATATATGCGAAGCACACATGCTCTTTACTTATTTATTTATTCCAACCTAGCTTGCTAAACGATCCTTCCATCCTAAACGTCAGGAAACACCTCGAAACTAAATCCTTGTAGATCAAACCCTCATTGCTCGAATCCAGTATTTTCAATCAATAAAACAGATGGCGCCATCGATTTACAAATATTGATTCAAACGAAAGCTAAATTGGACCCACGACGCGCAGGAAAATATTATTTTAAAAGTTTATGCACAAAATAAAAGCAGGGCGCCTTAAATAGAAAAGTTATAATGCAAATCTTGATGGTCTTTGACCATTTACGAAGCCAGAAACTCTTCAGAATCCATTCAATAGCCAAGAATGAGACAAACAAAACCCTATCCAGCAAATGCAAAGCAATACAGTAATCGGAACGTGTAAGAGCAAGAAAAAAAAAGGCGATTCGGGGCCAAATTCTGTACCGTGGAAATCAATGAAGCTCCAACGCTTAAAAAGGGACCAAATCTGGACGAAATTGAACAAAATTTAGATCTCCCGAGGGAAAAATCTACGCGGAAATTGCTCGTGTGGCTTGTATCTGGCGGCAATGAGGATTTGAGGTGACAGATCGATCGGAACCTTTATGGAAACCGATGTAACATTCAAAAACTCGAAATGCTAGGAAAATATTGAGCGGTTCGAAAATTTCCGCAGGCTGCGAGGCGTAATCGAACGTTTGGCGACCAATTTTTGGAAATTTATTAAACCCCACCGCTTCTCCAAGAAATTGGAAGATTAGGTTGACATGCAAAAATGGCATTCTCTTCGTATTTATAACAAAAAGCCACGTGGTGACAATGTCCCAACATTGTCATTTACTTTTGTGCAGCTAGCAGAAGTTTTTTTGGCAAAAGCTCTTTTAGAACTTTTTAATAAAAATGGTAAATGGTTTTTGGTAACATATTCTTTTTCATATGGAAAGTAAAATAATTAGTCGTTTTTGCTTTGTATTATTTTCTGGTGATTGATTTTTTAGAAATTATATGTATATTGATTAATACTAAAGTTTTGTCCTACACAATTTATTGTATTCAAATATCATGAATGCAATCTTTATTTTAATAGGTTACTATATTTGTTTTTTATTTGTTATATTTTAAGTAGTATTTAGTGACATGAAAGTGTAATTAACTAGTTTAACAAAAACCTTATAGATGTAGGAATGCAAGTGTCTATTACATAAGAAGCACTCAAATCTGAATCAATTTTTTAACCAGGGGGGAGAAAAGACATATGATGTATTGATAGAGTTGAAAGCTAAACTGGATTAAGTTGGATGGTAACTCTCAAGTTAAAAATGAAATTTCTCTAAAGATAAATACATAATTTAACAAGAAAAAAATAAAATAAGGAAAATAACTACAAAGCAAGTAGTCCTTTTTTTTTTTTAAATTAGCTTATATTTTTAAAAATATTTGTAGGAAAGGAACTAATTAGCCATGATTTGATGATTAATCATGGCTACTATAGCATTATCAAATCAAAAATCATTATCAAAGTTTATGATGGTATATAAACATCATCAAAGTTTATATAGTTGTTCTAAAAGGAACTAGCCACCTGCCATAGCATAATTTTTTTCTTATTAAAACAAGCTTATGATTTAATATTAAAAAGGTATATAATCCTCTTAAAAATAATTATAAATTAGTACTCTTTTTTCTATACAAATCAAATTATGATAAACTTTGAAAATAATAATCTATGAAAATATATATAAGATGCACTTATCAAATACCACATCAATTGTAAATAGTTTTTGTTAGCTTATATATATTAATATAACTAAAAAAGATGTACACATAACACACTTCGCTTGTTGCTCACTTTATGCACATTTACATTAAAATAGAATTCAAGTGGCCTTATGCATGTCTACTAATGTGTCTTATCTCACTTAAAAATATCATATATCAAATTGTGATGTGAACATTAACATTTTTTTTAAATGATTAATAAAGATGAACTAGAAAACACACACATGACCATATTTTCTCTAAACATTTATACATGCATTCCTTAAATTACAATATCTTTATTTTAATATTTCTAAAATATTTTTTAATATAAATAAATATTCAATAATTAAACAACTAATTTCATATTTATTAATAATACACACATATATATAGTTTTTAAATATGAACCCATATTGATATAATTAAAATAAAAACATATAAAAACTATAAAACATCTATTATTTGCTTAAATACAAATTAACAATTAGAATATGTACACTTTTTAATCTACTTAGGTAGTATCATAACAATTTACTCATAACTTAATAAGTATTTTTAAAGAATGAAGTTTAAACACATTTTAAGAAATTATGTGGAAAACATTTAAAAGTATTTTTGGAGGATGAATTTTAAACACTTCTTAAGAAAGTATGTTAAAAACTATATGCATAAAACTTTTTATAAAGATTTGAAAAAAATTAACTAATTTATAAATAAGAATGAATTGATTTGATAAAATGTTTGAAATTTAATTGAAAATGTTTTATAAAGTTTTGAATTTTTTTAAGAAGTTCTAAATAAGTTTTTTATAATTTCACATTTTTAATAAAATTCTAAACAAGAGGATAAATGAATTTTTTATTTTATTTTATAGGAGTTTATTTATACTTTATAATTATAAAGTTTTGGATAACTTAGGACTAGCACATAAGTTTTTTATTATAAAAGCTTTGCATAACTCAGGAAGAGCACATAAGCTCTCGTAAGGTGCAGTGAAAGTAAGAGGTTGAGATTTTAGTTACATAAGTTTTCACAAATAATTGTCTACTTGTTTTGTATAGAGATCTTTGTTTCCAAAGGGATTTATAAACATATGTGTTATGGCCACAGCTAATATATCTTTATAATTAAACATTTTCTAGTTTGGCCTACAGCATGTCGTACACATACTCCAAAGCAATGATAGAAGCAACAAAAATAAAGGTTCCATTTTTTTTAGCTCAAGGAACAAAGTGAACATTCAACGTTAGATCCACCAAATGTATTGGCTTTAATTCTACAACAACGTAGAAATGAAAAAAAAAACGCCCATCTAGAACTCATTTAAATATAATCATAAAATACAACCTAGTTGAAAGAATTCACTCCAAGAAGATTTGAACTACGCTTCTCGGCCTGGTTCGTTGGTGGTGTCCTGCTAGCTGCAGGCTCGTGGAGATTCATCTCAGGATTTGTCCATTCGCTCCAAGTTTGCCTGGATTGTTGTGGAGGCTGTGTTGGAACGTGTTCGAAGGTTGATCACAAGCCTATTACGATTTTGCCTCCAAGAAGATTTGAAGTACTCTTCTTGGTTTATTTCGCTAGTGGTGTCCTGCTAGTTGCAGGATCATGGAGATTCATCTCAGGATTTTTCCATTCACTCCAAGTCTGCCTAGATTGTTTTGGAGGTTGTGTTGGAATGTGGTGTGTTGCATAGGGCCTCTCTGATTGGATCCATTAGTCTGCATGTATTATTGGATCAAGATCGCTTGCTCTATGCTGACCTACGTCCCTGGTTTGTGGTTTTTCTGTTGCAGGATCATTTTTAGTTTAATATTGTGATCAATCCCTGGATTTGTGAACCATTTGAACCCTGTCTGTTCTTTCGTTGCTCTGTCTACATTGACAGTGAGGCATTTGGATCCTCGACTGGGTTTTTATATTCTTTGTATGTGAGTGCTCTATCTATGGCCTCTGGAGGGGGTCCCCCCCCTCCTCTTCTAGAGATTGATGCTTTCAAACGCCTTATTTCCTCCTGTGGGAAGATAAAGGGAAGTCCAATGATGCAGACTTTTGTGAAGAAAATGGATATTCGTTTTGTTGACCTACCTGTGGAACGTCCTTGGCAGATTGCCTTGAATCTAGCAGAGCGTGGGATTGTTGGGAAATTTACCAATTTGTGGCCTTCTCTGAAGGCAATCAATGGATGGGTTTAGCGCAATTGGAGGCCCCTAGTCTCTGAAGGAATTCGCAATCATTTGGTTGGCAGAGGATCTTATGTTTTTAGTGTTTGAATTAGTTGAAGATCGAGACCTCATTTTTTGAAACAACCCATATTTTACGGGTCCTCGGGGGCTCTATATGAACAAGTGGACTCCAGACTTCGACCCTACCAAGGATGTACCATTAGTTGTTCCTGTTTGGATTAGGCTCCCCTATTTACCTCTTCACTGCTGGAATTCATAATCACTGGAAACCATTGGGAATAAGCTCAAAAAATACATCGATAGGGAAGAAAGGAAAGAACAGTATTCATGTGCATGAATGTGTGTCGAAGTAGATTTAGAGATAGGGCTTCCTGAGGCAATCAAGTTAAATGTTGCTGAATGGTCTCACATTCAGGAGCTTGATTACGAACAACTCCCTTTCAAGTGCCACCATTTCCATGGATATGGCCATTTTGCTCGTAATTGCAAGAAAAAGTCAGAAGAAGAACTTGAAAAAGAGAAGACAAATCAATGGACTCAAGTGCAGAAAGCAAGCACCTCCAAACATGTGAAAGGTAAAGGAGGAAATGTTGGAAACGGAGCCATTCCTATTGAGAAAAAATATTTAAAACCCCAGGCTGCTGGAAATGCTACTACTTCTTCAAATCCTTTTGTGGTTTTAAGTCCTTCTAATGATCATAACTCTCCTGCTCTCGAAGAGGGTGAATTGCAACAATCTGAAATCCATAAAACAGATGCTGATGTGAATCTTGATTCACAGGAACAATATGAACCAATAATATTAGAAACTCCTAGTGCAGATGCAATCCTGCATGATCTTCATAAATCTCCCACAGGAGCTACATCTTCTCCCTCTTATGTAAAAATTCTAAAGAAGAAATCGGTAGAGACTTCTGGTTCCTCGGAAGAAGATGAACAATTCACTAAAAAGGTAGGAAGGAAGTCTCGAAAGGAGGCCAAAGAAGAAGAAGCTGAGAGACTAAAGATCCAGGGTAGTCAGGCTACAATATAAGTGTCATTAGGAAGATAAGCGGAATAGCCCCCCAAAGGGGGGGACAACTCCCTTTTTCATGGGTAAATAATGCAAATCCTCTCTTGGAGCTGTATGGGATTAAGGAATCCATTAAAGGCAGAAACAGTTAAAGATATACTAAAAATGGAACCTTCTGACATTCTCTTGCTCCAAGAAACAAAGATAGAGGAGGAAGCTCTTTTATCCTTGAGCAGATTAAAATGGAAAAAGAATGAAGGCATGGAAGTAAGTGCACGAGGCACATCAAGGGGCCTCGCAACATTATGGTCCGACGATAAGTTTCTTCTAAAAGCCTCGTTCGCTACCCAACATTGGATATATACAAAATTACGGCATCTTCCTAGTAAGATTTCCATTTCTCTCTTCAATCTTTAAGGCCCGAATAATTTTATAGAGAAAAAAGTCTATTGGAAAACTCTGTCAGATTTTATGGAACTCCATTCTCCCATAAACATTATAATGGCAGGGATCTCAATATTATTTTAGATCCTAAGGAGAAAAGAGGAGGTGTTCGGGGCAAGGATCCACTTTAGGAGGTCGTGGAGTCTCTTATTCATGCTAGAGACCTTCTTGATTTCAAACCCAAGAAAGGGTGCTTCACCTTGACCAATAATAGAGTAGGGGCGACTAGAATTTCTGCTCAACTTGACAGAATTCTAGTTTAAAGCTCTTTGATGGATGGAAACATGATAATCTCTTCCAAAATTTTGCCAAAGCTTACTTCCGATCATCACCCTATCTCCCCGTTGCTTGAAGAAGAGGAAAATCTAGGACCTATCCCGTTTCAGTTTAGTCCTCTTTGGATCAAGAGGGAGGGCCTCTGGGAAATAGTCTCATAAGTTTGGTCCCAGTTTGTTGAATGTTCCCCCAGCTTTGTATGGGAACAAAAACTTAAACATACTAAATACACTTTGAAAAAATGGATTAAAACTCCTCTCACAAATCTGTCGAGAAGCAGGGAAGCGTCAGTGCATGCTTTAGCTAAACTTCAACTTAGTATGGAGGATTCTAAAATTTCTAAACCGCAATTGGTGAATTAGCAGGCCGCACAAAATAATACATTTCTCTCCTTTGGTTGCATGCTAGTGATAAAAACTTTGCCTTATTCCACAGGAAATGCGTATCTAGACTCTCCCGAAATCATATCTCAAAAATTTGTACAAGTGAAGGAGAAGGAATTAAAGGACAATTGCAATTACAGTAGGCTGCTAAAACGCACTTCCAACAATTGTTCCATGAGGACTGTATCTCTGATGACATTGTAAATGCTGAATTTTTATCCAACATACCCTCTTTGGTCAGTCTTGAGGTTAATGCTGGATTAGTGAAACCTTTCATTGAAAAAGAAACTGTGGATGTTATCTGGGCTATGGAGCTGGATAAATCCCTCGGGGGCCTGATGGATTCTCTATCCATTTTTACAGAGTTTGTTGGAATATTATTAAATCAGACCTCTTTCATATGATTTCAACCTTTCTTAAAAAAACCAAAGCGGGAGGGAGCACAAATTCTACTTTCCTTGCCTTAATTCCAAAGGAAGTTAATCCAGCATCTTCTGAAAGGTTTCGACCCATCTCGCTCTGTAATACTTCATACAAAATCCTAGCCAAACTCTTAGCCAATAGACTAAAGCCTCTATTAGGAATTTTAATTTCTTCTCTCTAGGGGGGTTTGTGAAAGGAATACAATTGATAGATAATGTGATTCAAGTGCAGGAATCCCTCCATTCCAACTTTCAAAGGAAGGAGAAAGGCATGCTCATCAAGTTGGATATGAAAAATACCTTTGATTGCGTCAAGCTGTCCTTTGTCTACCAAGCTCTTTTCTCTTTTGGATTTAGTGCAGATTTTGTTCGATTGATAAAAGCTTGCACAGATAGGCCTTGGATAGCGCCTCTCATTAATGGAAGACCAATAGAATTTTTCCAAGCTTCAAGAGGTCTTCGACTTGGGTGCTCTCTGTCATCTTTCCTTTATATTTTGATGATTGAATCTTTAAGTGGAAATCTTTCAGCATAATTGGTTGCAGGTTCTCTCCCTGGCATTAAGATAGAAAGAGGTGCAAATCCTATAAACCACTCCCTTTTTGTCGATGATTCTCTCCTATTGGGAGGGGCATCCTCATTATTGCTTGGGCCTTCACCAAAATATTACAAAATTTATGTATAACTTCAGGAGCTCTGATTAACAAAAGCAAGAGTGTTGTATATGGTTGGAATGTAGACCATCTGACTATTATCATAATATCCCAATCCTTGGGATTTCCTGGTTTTGATAAGTGGGATAAGATCAATATTTAGGCTTTCCATTAACCTTGGGACCTATCCCTCCTTCGTTGTGGCTGGAAGTGATCAGTAAACTTAAAGCAAAAATAGTATCTTGGGGTGGACAATGGTTAAGAAAGGCTGGTAAATTGATTTTAATTAAGGCGGTCCTTTCAGCCCTCCCTATCTTCCAATCCTCTCTGCTTCTAGCTCCCAAGTCCATCTCGACCTAGATCTCCAAACTTCTTCAGGACTTTCTTTGGGAGGGTGGCAAAGGAAATCAGAATAAGATGCATTTGGTAAGTTGGGATATCCTCAAAAGACCAACTTCGGAAGGTGGTTTGCAAATTCGAGATCCAGAATTGGCAAATCTGACACTAGGAGGTAAGCTCATTTGGAAGTTGTATGCAGATAAAAACCATCTGGTAAGCAAGATCTTCTGGATGAAATATCTAAAGGATGGTTCTCTAAGAAACTTAAAAACTGCAAACACCCCTACATGCACAATAATCTGGAATTTATGCAGAAGAGGAATAGATAATATTCACCATTAACTATATATAATCCTGGGAAATAGGAAGAGGACTTTATTGTGGGATGATAATATCTTAGGTAACCCTCCTCTTTCATCTTACATATTGCTAAATGAGATCAAGGCATGGTTAACCAATAACATCCTTCTTCGGCTGGAAGACATTTGTATTTGGGACAATGTTGGGAATTGGGTTGGATGGTCTTTTCCTAGATCCTGGATCGTCTTCTCTACCAACAAAATTTTCATATTACATATTTAGCATGACTTAGACCTATCCACTACTCTTATACAGATAAATGGGGTTGGGGTTGATCTGGAAAACACTCAATTGCACAAGGTTTCTCTGAATTACAAATTCCCCTTGTCTCTTGCTTATCCCCTGTGCTCTGGAAATTTGTTTGGTCTTCATACAGTCTTCCCAAGATTAACTTCTTCACATGGATTCTTATGCGTAAAAGGCTACTGACAGGGGAAAATATGATTAAGCATGAGTTCCATAGACAATTTAGGTGTTGCTTCTGCAACTCTGCACTTGAAATATCATATCATATTTTCACTGAATGTGTTTTCTCCCAATCAGTGTGGGAGTCGGTCCTCAATGGTCTGACTGCTTCTGTTCCTTCCCAATCTTCAGTGGTCTCTATGTGCATCTCTTGGTAAGATCGAATAACAGAAACAAGAAATAAAAACTATGTATGGATCAAACTTTGGAAATCTATCCCGAAATGCATTTGGTGGAAACTGTGGATAGCAAGGAATAACTGGATTTTGAACAGTATGTCGTCGACTCCCTTGATCGTGGCAAGAAAAAATAAATCCTTCATTTTGGAATCTGCAAGCAACTTGGTTTCTCTCTCATCGTTTCCAGTAGAGGCTTCAACGTGGACAAGTAGCTGCACGATGGGTTCTAGAAGGACGATCTCCTCCAAACTAGTGTGTTCTCCTTCTTGGAGAGTGCACTGCTGTGAAGAATATTTTATTGCCTGATGGAAGAAATCCTCATATACTACCATTTTTTGTGATGGTGCGTTCAAGGGGAACCCTGGGACTGCTGGAGTTTGGGGCCTAATTATTTCACCTGACAGACTAACCGAATCTTGCTTCAGCTGGGGATTAGGAATAAGGTCGAATAACCAAGAAGAAAGTTATAGCATCCTTAAGGTGTTCTAGATTGCAAAGGAGATATGGTATAAGTCAATCCAAATTTTTGGAGATTCAGAGCTGTTGATTCAATTGTTAAACTCAAAAGATCATTATAAAAATTCAGCCTTGAATAAAATTCTGCAAAGAATCTAAAATTCATTGATTGAGTTTGAAAGTGTTGCCTCTTTCCATATTCTGCAGGAATTAAATAAAAATGCAAATTCTATGGTAAATAAAGCTTGCCTATTGTCGCAAGGCAACCTCAGCTTCAATGGAGAACCCAACGCATTTCAACCAATTCCTTAAGGTGAGTTACAATGAGTGGTGGTATGTCTCGGAGTGATCTCTTCTATTTGTAAGAAATTGTACATACTTTGATCTTCTCGAAGTTTTAATACTGCTCTGAGTGTAATTGGCTGATTTGGTATTTGCTAATTCAAACCTGGAAATTCTTTCTTAAAAAATAAATAGAAAAAATACTACCCATTTTAGTTTAAAATATATATAATCATTTGTCTCATATCTATTGGTTGACTTGGCTTGCCATAATTGCTGACGATAATAATTTCTTTAACTCAAAGAATCATCAATCCACGCACCTAACAATGATTTCCTCTCTTTATCTATTAAAATGATATCAGTATAAACCTTCTAGAGGGCTTCAAGAAACACATCATATGCAAAATCAAGGAAGCCTATATCCGAAAAAGCAAGTGCTCGTTCTGAAAACTTTCTCTATAAAAAAATGTAAAGCAGTTGATTTCCATGGCCACAAAAACTCCTAGAATATATTGAAGGAGTTGATGCAAATTAATATAATAAGCATGAGCGTATGCCAAACAAAATATGAAAAACTAGTCAATTTTAAAATGCACACATAGGAGATAGTGAAATGATCTATGGGATTTGGTGATTATGAAGGATTTAAATTAAATTACATTATAGTCTACAAAGGAATCCTAGAAACAGGAAATGACTCGACCATATGGATATTTGGGCATAAGATTTGGTGTCTTTTTATTATTATCCCATACCTGCTCTTTCTTTCTCGCTCTCATCATTGCAAATAAAGAAGCATCACACTACCTAGAGCCTCGACTAGCCACGAAAGCGATCTGTTTCGCATAGTGCGATTAGGTTCAGGCCACAATAAATACAAGCTTAAAATTATAGTTAGAAAACAACCACAATATAACACATTACATGATGCATGATGTTGCTTCCCATAGAGCATTGGAGCAAAATAGTCATATAGTAGGCTATCCAATCTAAAGAAAGGGTGCTCGACAAGTTTATCTATATCTCTATATATTTTATTATAACCATGGTTTGGTTTATATTATTCTTAGGTTATCAATAACAATTCCCCCATAGGAAGGTGCTTCCTCTCTAAGCATCAACAAAATTTATTTTACAAAATCCTACGATTTTATTAGAGTTTAGTAAGTCATAGTATTATAAAGTATTAGGTAATTAAAGTCAAATAACATTGTGTAATCATTCAAAGAATGCATTATGTTCCCACAAACACTTGTTTACAATGTCTGGACACTTATACAACATATATGCAACCATTTGTTTACCGCTAGTCGACTGTATGTTTTTCATGTGTCACCTTATCAAATTTGCACTCGTTGTTTAGAAATACAAAAAGAAAAAATGAGTTCTCTAATAAACTTGTCTAGGAAACATCTGTTTTTCATATTTTTCTAGCTTACAAGCTTTTCCGAATGATAGCCTCCTCCTTAACAAATACATATATAGGTGAAGGTCGATAGAGGACTTTATGCAAAAGAAAGAGGACCCAGATTGATTGTAATCCTTAATTTCCTCATGCGAAATCAATGCAATGCATGTTAATTGATCTAGGATCCCCATACCAATGAAACAATTGACCTGAATTTGAATCAAATTTATATACCGGCAAGCTACGATAAAACTACAATTGCAGCAAGAAACGAGGAATTATCTTCAACGAATGAGTTGTTCTTAAGGACGTCAAAGGTCTTTGCACTTCATGCTTTTTAGGTATCAATAATATTTTCGTCTTCATTATATCTCATTTAGCTTCCATTGCTTAGTTTATATGCAAATTATTAGAATATAGCTCCAATATTTTATGAATTTGTCACTAAACAAGCAATTTGCAAATAAAGGGGTTCGACTAATTGTCCCACTGTTCAAAACTTCAGTACTCCACTTTTTATGAAACTATTCTCAGAGAGTTTCGAACTAAAGTAGATAAATCGAGCCAACAGTAATAGTAGAATACTTCCTTTTTTTATAAAGAAAAAAAATCATTTTACAAAAATTAGATGAATGACAAATGCTCCAAACGTTTAAAAAATGGGGTAAATGACAAGAATACTTCCTCTAAAAAAACAAAAACAAAAACATTTTACATAAATAGGATAAATGGCATATCTTCTATTTTGTTTTAAAAAATGGGGTTAATGACAAATATTGACATACTATGATGTTGATAGGTTGGATATGGTTACTGGCAGCTTACTCTTATTATTAGATACTTAGATAACACTAATTGAAAAGAATGTTTGTATATTTAATTTCTTAGCTAGAGGCCATATATGGTTTGTGACCATTCCTCCAACATTGACCTCCACCCAATTTACAAGGGGTGTTGAATCAATTCCAACCCCATTTTATCCAATTCTATAAAAATAAGCAAAGGTGGGTGTCTTTACCTCAGCCTCTGGGACTAATGGATCTAGACATGTTGATGTTGAATCTTCAATGAATCCTTTATTGTCACTGCTGGTGGATATCAATCTCAAAACGTTGGTGGTAGGATCAAATCAATATAGGGATTGATGAGTCCAACTTATTGTAGCTAGCATAACGGTACTATGTGGCATATCCTTCCACCCAACGACAATTAGTTGTTTCCTCCCCTTAACAATGAGAAATACCTTATAGAGGAAATCACTAAGGTGGCCACTAATCACTTGAATTTTGAGGATTAAAACAATCCCTGACATCGTTTGCAAACTAGGTGAAACCTCAGAATGCTTTCCATAGGTAGTCTTGCTAGAACTTGAGCTAACAAGTCTTGCGTTAATCTCCTCCGTATGTCTTGTAGTGACGACACCACCACTGCCGAAACAAGCATCTTTAACACATTTCTCAAGTCATGTGACATTGCCATTCTCTACATGTATGTTTCATCAATTAATAGTTGGATAATAGCCCTAACCCACCATAAACTTTGTGCCATTAATTGCCATCCCAGAACATTACACGGACCTAGTCCCTACTTCCTCAGATCGAACCCCTGACATGTCAAGTAGATCAAAGGGAGCTTTGGTTTTCCACATCTTTGGTTGAACTACTGACCTGCCAAAATAACCTCAGTAAACCAAACCCTTGGTGGAATAATAGGAAGCCTCACCCCAAGAGACAATAAAATCGTCAAGATTGTCATGAATATGAATGGAAATCCAAACTGTTTTTGAACCAAAACCCTCACTATAAGATACAACAAAATCCCTGGATCTTCGAATGGAAATCTTGGTGTGAAAAATATTGCTCCCAATAAATTCTGTAAGAGACAATAAAACCCTTTGCATCATTGAATGGAAAACTCGGTGTAAAATAACCTGCATGCATTAAATTTCGTCGTTGTGGTACATAATTATTCTTTAAGATCAGGTGCTCCTTGAGCTACTAGGAGAGGACACATAGAAAGAGAGGAATCAACTCAACAAGTGTAATGTAGAAGTAAATGCCACAACGCTCTCCCAAAAGGCCAAGACAATTGGCTAAGTACGAGCACCAAATAACATACAATAGTCAGACAATGTACATTGACACATATACAAAAATTTAAGACTGGCGGGAGAGTACATACTATTATTATGATGAGGACCGACGTAAAGGGTAGTGTACTATCCCCAAGGTTAAATCCATCAATCAGGTGTAAATGTTACATATAAGTCAGATATATTATTGTTAACCTTGTGTTATGTATAGCATATTAGCAATAATAACAAGAAAATGAATTTAATTGATGCTTACATGATCCCGCAGCTTACGCCAGGAAGGGGTCTCCCGAGGCACGAGGTCAAGTTATTCCATCCAATTAGAAGCATACAGAATAACAAAATTATAAAAAATTAATAATATAAATAATTTAACTTTGCAAAACCAAAAGTATATAGTTAAAACAATTAAGAAAACTAATACAACCTCACCAAATATAAATGTCCCTCGTCGGGGACATAATAAATTGAACAGTATATTTAGGATGTTTAAAAGGTAATTTATTGGAAAAGGAAGCGTCGGAATTGGCTAGACCTTATGTTGAAATACATTATGATATGAAATTTAATTTCATTCAAAATTGGGAAGAATACGTAGGAGTTGATTCTTTACTTGGAACATATTGACAATTTTTTAGTGGGATTCCAAGTCATTTGATATTCGTAGAACTTTTTTTAAGAGTAGATGAATGGTCAAGGATAAATAAATTTAAGTGTAGTTAAATTATTAAAATTTAGTTTTCAACATTTATAAATATAAAGTTTATATTTTGCTTAGTTGATTTAAAGATATAGGATAGATATTTATTATGTTCTTTATTGGGGACATTTAGAAAACATGCAACGTTATCAATTGGTTTAATTTTTTTGTGGTGCACTATGTTGAGGCTAATGTTGGTTTTTGTATTAATCTTCTTTTGTTGTTGTTGCTTTGTTATTGGTTGGCAAGGAGTGAGGTCATGCCTCAGGAATGTCTTCCCAAACATTGGTGGCGGGATGGCACGAGCATGGATTTTATTATTATTATTATTATTATTATTATTTTATGTTCAACCGTGTTAGGGCAGGGAGGGTTCGATGCGACTGCCTTGGGTGCAAGGTGCTTTGGCTATTGTGTATGTTCTATCATCTAGATTTGTTTACGACTCGATTTGCAAGCGATTTTACAATGAAGCAGATAGTGGGGTTTCCAATGATGAGTTTTTCTCCGGTGTTTTATGGCACAAAGGTTTATTGTATTGTCATGCAACTTTGCTCTAGTGGATTTCGACGCCAGTTTGCGCTTCGGGAAATGCAATGAATTTTAGAGCAAGGACTTATTATGGTGCAAGGTATATAGTGGGGTTCATTGTGGGCTACATTTATTTTGTCGCAGCTAACCTTCACTATGGATACGAGTTTGCGAATTATTGTTTAGGTGTATTTATTTCTCGATAGTGTGAATTAATGGCGGTCATATTTGCTTATGTAATACATCTTGGGTGAGTTGTTTATGGCTCTCTGGGATTTTCTAAATCGATCTTGTGTGAAGACTTGGTTTTGTTATCGACATTTGTCACTTTGGGGTTCACTTTTGGTCCACAGGCTGGTGTGGCTTGCTTCATCTTTATTTCTTGTTCGGATCTATGTTCGACTCGATGTTCCTGGTGTGTGTGTGTGTGTGTGTGTCATGCCCCTAAGAGTAGTGGTCTTTCCTTTGGTTATTGTGGCATTGGTGTGCAACAATATTATGTTCCTTGGTTTCGAATATGGGTTAGGCTCTTTGTGCTAGTAGTTGTTCCTGGTGGGCCCTGGTTAGCGACAATGCCCTCCTAACTAGTTTACTCCCTAGGCTCCATCCCCCATCTTTGGTTGAGATGGCAAGGATTCTTGCTCAATATATAGGGTTATGATGTTTAGGTAAAGAATTTATAGCAATATATCGATTTTTTTGCAAGTTCTTCTTTCAATTATTTATTTTTTCATCGTTGAAACGACCTTGAATTGTAGTCATTTAAACACCCTTAGTTATTCGGCTACTCTTTTAGAGAGCTCGGATTTTTAAATCTCCTTAAAACCAACTAATTCCTTAATTCATAAGTTAATGGTTGAAAAAAATTCTTGATCTCACAACTAAAATGTGTAGAAATTTGTCCACGTTGAAGAGACTAAATTTTCCAGGGTTGGCATTTCATTTTTAGGGTTTTTACTCCTCAAATAGCCTCTTTAAGGAACTATGTCTCTGTCAAGGTCTATTTCTATTTTGATGTCTTTAATAACAAAAATAATTTTGTTTTGTTTCGTTTTGTATTTTTCTTAGATATGTAGGAAGGCAATATGAAAGTCTTCAGAGACTCGTCTCAGATATTTTTGTTTAGTTTTCAAAAGGGATTTGAAATATACCACTTTTCCTTTATAATATTTCCTGGAATGGAATGTTTTAAGCTCAAAACATTTCTCAATATTGTTATGCAATCAACACTAATTCCTTTGGATATTTCGTTTTCTTTCATATGTAAATGCATGTTAAGTTGACCCATTCAATGGAGTTGTTGCTTGTTCCACTTTATAGTGTTTATTTCATATGCATATGTCCGTTTCTAGACATGTTGCTTGTCTAAGGGTTTGTGCTCATAGGATTAGTTTCCACCATGTTATTCTCATCAAAACAATGGAAGATGGTCCATTCAGACGTGTCTAGTGCTTTATGCTAAAACGATCTTCAAAATGTTTGTGCTCGTAGTTGAGTTGTTGCAATTAGCAATGAGCACGGGCATTTAGTCCATTTGATTTCCTTTCATTTCATACATGTTGGATTGGTCTGTTCAATGGAGATGTTGATTGTTTTAGGATTTATGCTCATACCATTAATTTACACCATATTGTTCCTATGAAAATAACAGAGAATACTTTGTTACTTTCTGCTCCTAAAATGTTCTTAAGAATGTATTATCGACATTTATGGTGTTGCTTTCTACTCCTAAAATGTTCTTAAGAATGTATTAATCTACACGATATTGTTCCTATGAAAATAGCAGAGAATACTTCATTGCTTTATGCTCCTAAAATTTTCTTAAGAATGTATTATCAACATGTATGTTGTCTCTGTATTGTTCTCATAAAAATATCGATAAATTCACAAATAAGGTAGTATTTTTTACCATAATTTCCAGGTCATAGCCAAACTTGGCCCAAGTTCGTCTATACACAGAACATCTAGGGCTGGTCGAATCGCTTTGGAGTGAATCTTGGAACGTTTTCTTATAAAATGACAACAAAAACTAGCCAAAAAACTCAGTTTGAAAGCAAAATAAATACCGTGTTTTTTCTTGTATTTTGCTATGATTAATTGAATTTTAAGTGAGATGTATATATTTTCAGGTGGTTGATTGAATTTAAGTGATATGTATAATTCGAAGGATTAATTCTTCCACATTTCTTAACCTTTCCCTTTCTAAATCTTTAGAACTTTGTTAAGAGTCTAGAACTCCAAAGAAGCAACCATTGAGAAACAATAGAAACGATGCTTGGGATCTGCCTTTCTCTTCTTTCTACCTATCTGAATTACCAGTAGGACCAGAGCCAACTAGACAAACACCTATCCCATGGGAGCAGGTTCAATTGGGAAAATGCCTATCCTATGACGACATGGCCCCATGGGGAAAATATAGATTTTATGACTCATTATCTCGTAAATTATGTTTAAGATATTTTTTGTCAAATCTGTATAGATTAGATATGATAGGAGAGCGCGGAATTCTAAGTGGTTGCTTCTCTTAGTTTTCCCTATAATGTTTTTTTGAAAGATCACCTGTGTCGGTTTGAGGTAGAGTTATTTCATTAGGAGTACCACCCTCCCAATTCGAAGTGGTTTCCTGGAAGTTGAAACCATAACATAAGTGTTTCTAGCATCTTCTATTGGGCTTCATTTCTAGATTCATTGAACCAATTTATGGGGAGTTTTGTGCTTGAGCCTTGTTGTCAGATTGTGGGGGATGACTTTGATTCTTTGTATCTCTATATTTTTTTCTTAATTTGTTTATGGATTTGTTCCATATTGACTACATCAAAATCGAATGTGTCCTAATAATCTGTAGAATAAGTGGGTATTTCCATTCTTACCAAAAACAAAAGGGAAAGTACATATAGTTGAATCCTCCTCCATATCATAATTTATCCCGCTCTCTCTAGCCGATTCTGGTTTATTACTTTATTTGATATACTCCTCACAAAATAGGATCCCCTTAGTGATTGATAACTTGATAGATTGATCTATGTTGGTTTTAATTCATTCTGTTTTATGGGATGGCTTTATTTTTTTAATTACTTTTTATATTTTTGATAAGTTATGAGTGAACATGGAATTTTTTTATTTACGTTTTATTCTTGGACACATTATGCCAATGTGACAACATCTTCCCTGTACTGAGTTGTAGAGCAGCTTGCTACTCTTGGTGCAATCATGTAGATTTGACTTTGAGTCACTACACAATGGTTGCAATGGGAAAAAAATGTTCCAAAGTTTAGAAAAAAAATTGGTGATATTTTGCTTCTTCCACTTTATAGTGTTTTAATCTTAAAACCATAATCTTGCTTGATTTTGTCAGATTCATGTATTGCCTTCACTCTAAACTTGTTTCATCAAATTAATTTTGTTTGTAGCTTCTTAAAATTGGTGTTGTATTGTTTGCATCTGTTTCCAGTCCTCATATGTTACTTGCATTTGGATTTTCCTCAATTTTCTCCTTTCTCCCAGCACGGATTGATCACTACATTGTATGAAAACTAGATAGTGTTCGGACATGCAAATTGTGTTTGATAATAGTTATTGTGTTTCTTGCATGGGACAACACCCAATTTCCAATGTCAAATAGTTCTTGGCAAAATAAAAATAAAAATTGCATTTGTTGTTTGAAATCTCAGGTTATGGATACATGCATCTAGACAAAGTACTTGTGCATTCCTATTATCCGTTGCTAAACATTCGGTCTAGCTTGATTCAACAATGGTTGAAAAAAATAGACTATGATATACATATATTGTGATGGTTTTGATGACATGGATTGCATGTGTATTGGACTTAATTCTTTGTTTCTTGATTTCATGTTGTCTATCGGCATGTTGTGCATGTTCTCGAAACAAAGCCTTGATTCATTTTGTAGGGTGGCTATATTGCATCTACTCTAAACTTATATGTCTAAGTTAATTCAGCTTGCATCTTCTTAACTATCATGTTGTGTAGCCTACATTAGTTTGTAGTGCTAATATGTTAGTGTCATTTGTCTTTCCCTCATTTTTCTTCTTTCTCCAACTGCAAATTAAAGCTTGTATTGTATATGAAATCCGAATATCCTTTGAACATGTCATTTGTATTTGATAATGGCAATTGTGTAGCCTACATGGTAGAACAATCAACGTCCAAACTCAAATAGTCATTGGAAAAAAAAATTGCATGTTGTTCAAAGTGTTTGGTTATTTACATATGCATGTAAATTGCATATTTTGTGCATTTATTTTATCTATCGATAAACATTGCCTCTATCTTGCTTAACCAAAACTTCAAAAGATAGGCTCTAGTGTAAACATATTGTGATGGATTTCATGATATAGATTGCATGTGTCTTGCCTCTTATACTTTGTTTGTGTCTTAGATTCGGTACTTCATTTCTTGGTCTAATTTTCTATGCCAACATGTTATGCAATTTTCTAATTTTGCTCGTTTGTAGATTGCTGGACCAACCACAATGCAAGTTTGTTATTGATCCTTATCAAAACCACTTAGGATTTTTCATATACATAGTAGAATTATATATTAAAAAAAAAACTTTTGTCAAATACAAATAGAAAGAAATTTTGAATTGTTTTTTGGTGTGGAACAATTGTCGTCAATGATGCCAAGTAAACTAGCTACCAATTCAACTTAAATGTTGATGATTTCTTTGTGCAAATCATTGCCTTCTTTCCAAGTTTTAAAATGTCTATGGTTTTTAGTGTAATATTCTTTACCTCTCCAACCATGTCAAGAATATATAAGTTATTTTTTCAACGTAAAAAAATAGAGATTGTTTGATGTCAATGGTATTATGCAAATTTATAAATTAAAAAAATTGTGCCTGGTTTTGGAACCTATTGTTTCTCATAATTCCTTTTTGTAAACAGAGAAAAAAAAAGAGTTGTAAAAAAGAAAACACACACACACAAGTTTTTGCTTTTGTAGATTTCAACAGCAGGTCAAAAGATAGTGATAAACCTGTATAAGTTAAAAGATGCAATACCAACACAAAAGCATAGAAAACATAGAAAAAAATGTGTTTGCAAAACAATTAGCTAACACTAATGGAAAGGAAACACATACCATAGCAGCCGTATACAAGTTGTCTAGTTTTCAGAAGCCTTGCTCAATACATATGCAAAAAGAATAAAATAAGACAAAAAGACACAAATTTTAATCCCCAAAAAAAGTCGATGTCTCTATGCAACTTGTGTTAGACAAACAATTAGTTTTTCTTTGTAAATGTTTTTTTCGTTTTTTAATTGCATATTTTGCGCATTTCTTTTGTCTATTGGTAAACATTGCCTCTACCTCTCTTTACCAAAACTTCAAAAGATGGGCTCTAATCTAAACATACTATGATAAATTTGATTATGTAGATTGCATGTGTCTTTACTATGATACTTTGTATGTATCTTGCATATGATACTTTGTTTCTTGATCTCATGTTCTATGGCAACATGTTATGTATTTGTTCTCTAAAGGTTAACCTTACAAATAGGTATATATGTAATTTTTCCCTAATCGTTAATCTTACAAATATTTATGCGATTTTTTCGCTAAGGTTTTGAATAATCTATGAACGTTAAGTAAGCTTTCTTTTTTTATGCAAGGAATTTATACTAATTATTTTAACATATGTTTCTATTAAGTGAGATGTATATGTATGTTTGCAAAGAGTCAGTTGTGTTCAAATGATTTTGGATTGAAATCAAAGATATTGACAAATTTTGAAGATTTTTGTTGTATGTTAAAATTTCTAGTTGCATCTGGGTTGGCAGGTGCGGGAGGGGTAATTTTTGACCCTGGGGGGAACAGACAAAAAGATTATGCTTGGGGATTAGGGAAAAATTCAAACAAATATGCGGAATGGCTCACTTTATCCAAGGGGCTGGAAATTGCTAACACTCTTGGAATCAAAGATCTAGTAGTGTTTGGAGACTCGCTACTGGTCATTAGAGAGGCTTGAAATCTAGTCAGGAATTATAAAGTCCCATCTACAAAGATGCATCACATTTTCAATAGTCTAGTTAATGATTTAATTGCTATCAACTTCCTCTACGTCCTTCGAATAAACAATCACTTTGCAGATCAGATGGCGAACGAGGGGGTGCAACTAGACTTTGGTTACATAATTTGTAATGGGAACAACCCTAATCGTTGTTGGGTCCCTTGATTCAGGAGCATATTTGTTATTCAGATTCAGAAGAAAATGACTCCATTGTTACATTCAGAATTTAGGACAACTGCAAATAAATTTCTGATATGTTTAGTTTTTGTATTCTCAACCTTGGGAAATTTGTAAGAACATATAGTCATTCCAGACATGGATTCTTTTGAGATAAGCTACATTTTGTAATTGAATAACATGATGTTATGGTCTATGAATCCCTTTGGATTCAGTGCATAATCCTGCTTTTCTAACTTTCTGCCACTCTTTTTAATACAAATATCCCTCAACCGTTCTTGTTAAAAAGAAATCAACTACAAATCAAGCAAATGTGTTAAATTTTATATAGTTGTGCTAAGGAAAATGGTGTGATGCTTTGGTTAAAGGACCATATTTTTATTGGCACCTTCTTTAGACAATTATAGTTTGCAACATTGAACAATGTCAATGCACTTCAAAAACCCCTCCTTTTATTGGATAAGAGACTTGATGCTTGATAGCTTGTATATTATATCGCTCTCTAGAAGCATTTTCCTATTAGCAGGTCATATGTTAAAAATAATATTATTGCTTACTTAACTTGCAGTATTGTTTTATCTATAACATTTATGGATTTTTCAATTGTTCTGTTCGGAGCAAATGGTTTATAGCTAAACATTAGGATTCAAAACATTCATCAAATACACTGAATTTAAAGAATTCCATTTTTTTTTGTTTTTTTGTCTTACTCTACTTGCCTTATATTCCCTTAAAGACGTTTGCTTATCTTTACTTGATAACCACTTTACATAGATTTCGCAGGTACATTTGCTTCGTTCTTGTTTGCAAAAAAATAGCTTTCTAGAAGATGGGAAAATAAATATATTGTTGGTCTATTCTTGCAATTGAAAATAATGGGAAAGAGGGCACAAAGCCAAAGTGCCAACTTGCAAAGGAAAATGGCTTCGGAGTGAGAGGCTCCAATTGGAAAGACATAGATCAAAATTTGTCCAACTTTCATTTGCTTCAGTTAAGTAGTTCTTTTATCAAATCGGGGATTGTTTGTTTGATGCACTAGTTGTTTTGTTGCGCTTTTGATATACATCAGCATAAATAAGGGAAGGAACTATCTATAATTTTCATTTTATTTGAATGTGGATATCTTGTGGCCCTGCAATCTATGTAAACAGATTTGGCAATTGACTATTTGTCAAGTTTGCATAGCATTTCAAGTGTTGAAGTGTACTTGTATTAGATGTCCCATACTATTGCTAAACTAAATCAACAGAATATCTATGGACTTTGGGGCGACATTTTCTACATCAAATGGTTTTCCAAATGGCTAGATGTTCCAATAGTTGTGTAGTCATTGAAAAAACAAAGAAAATACCTTCAATTGAACCCCGCAAAATCAAGGTATTTCTATAACCTATTATTTCATGATCAAACACCAGCAACTAGCTACTTTGAGCCACTGCTCCTCTATAAGTCAGAACCCACAAAAAAACATGGCTCTTGAATTTTCTCCAAAACTACCAACGAAAACAACTGTAAAAATACAAAACGTGATATTTGCTCTTTGCAAAATTAGCTTTTTCGACAAGGTTTTGAACATCAAATTGAACCTGTTGACAATTGCCATGAATCCTTGTTTGAAGCCATATGCACATTTACAATGTTCTACGATAGTTGTAGTCTCAAAAAAGCTATTGGATAAACTTTTTGCAATTGTTTGCTTTTAAATAACATAGAGCAATAAAATGGCTAGAAACCAATGTCAACGAACATATGTCCAATGAAAGCATGACTTTTCTTAATTGGAAAACTTATATTATACAATTGTCAAATCCATATTCCATTGGACATGTAGAAGCAGGCAAATATTCCATTCAATGTTTGTGTGAACTATTTGGCATTAACATTTGCTTATGGAACAATTTATTAAAAACAATTGTTTCATAGTTTGAATCAACAAGCACTACATAAAAGGTTATGTATCTAATACAGGACGTGGTGGACAACTCACATTTACACTTCAATCCCTTGATAAGGAATACTTCAATTTCAAACTATTTGTAATTTTTTGCTTTGACAATTGAACCGCCCTTTGCTATTGCAAAAGACAACTGCAAAAAAAACATACAAATGATTACAAAAAAAAATTCTTCAAATATAACACATGGAATGACTAGCTACCACCTTCAAAAAAATACAACAAAATGAAAACCTATTTGAAAAGAGCACCAAAAAGAGCCACAACTTGGCCTAAATACCAATATGTCATATGTTCATGTAAACTGCCAACTATTGGAAAACAATATCCAAGCTCGTATTGTCGATGCTTCGACAAAGAACATGTAGTGCTTGAAACAAAACATGAGAAGATAACTCCTAGCTAGTCACCATTGGAAAAAGCAATGTCAAAAGGAAAACAAGGCAATTGTTGCATACCTAGATCTTATTCAAGATAAACCCGTGCATCCATGTGCTATGTGCCAATGATTGCATTTCAAAAAAGATATCCATGCAATTGACAATGCTACAATATTGCAATTGCATCTTTTCTAACCAATGAAGAAACTACCCTGCCTTCAAAAAATGACAAGATTTGCAAATTTTGCAAGAAACAATTGGTCAATGGAAAATTGCCAATACTTGCATCACCGACACAAATTCGCCGCAATAATGTCTTGCCATGAATAAATATTTTGACACCTTTAGAGGAACACCTTATTTCTCTGAGAACATGTTTTGCATAAATAAGACAACTTGGTCATAAAAGATCATAGCTTGGCCTTACTAGAACAAATATCAATGTCCCAATAGATCTAGATAAAGTTCAACTAGCTTGCCCAAATATCTGGATGACACAATGATTATTATAGTTATGTTGAAACAAAAACTAGAATAAAAAAATGCTTTCCTTTCAAGAAATGTTTGTCCAAAGGTTGTTATGACAACACTTAATGATATTTGCAAAACAAGCTTTTACAAAAATGAAGGCATTGTTGTTGACACCAGTTTTGAGGAAATGTTTAATAGATCAATTTCTCAAGCCTTGAACACTCCATTGTCTATGGAAGAAACATAAACAATTGAATATAAAATCGAGCTTGAAGCAATATACAAAACATTGATACATGGATATGGTGAAACACATTTGCTAGATGATTTAAGCAACAACGTAATAAAGCTTACACCTTTAGAGAACTTTCGTCCATTTGGAATTTTCCAGGATAAAATATTTTGAAGAACTAAATTAAACTCTTATATGGATTCAATAGACTAGAAGACATTCTCAATCGCTTCTCCTACCAGCAAATAACAAAATGGGATCTAGAACATGAAAGCACAGGCTTCGAAACACATGGCACAAATATTTTCTTGAAAGCAGTTAAAGTGATCATAAAACAAATTTCCAACACTTATTGGATATCAATTCGTATCGATGAAGTAAAAGGTAAAAAAACAACAACAAAAGATGTCAAATCCAAAATCAATGTTGAAAAAATTCTTAAAACACCTGTGGCAAACCGTTCATTGAAAGCAATCAAAACTTCGCCAGACTACTATGAAAATATGAAAAAGTACCTCTATGCAATGATTAGACAAATTGGTCCTCGAATATTCTTCATAATATTTACAAGTGCATAACATCTTTAGATCCCTTGGTGTAATGCATTAGAGCAAATTGAAAAACAAAAAATAATAAAAAAACAGATGGAAATTTATTCGAACACACATTCAATTCAATGATTAGAAGACATCTAGTCATTTGTAGCCGTTACTACATGCATAGGATAACATCGTTGAAGTCTTTAATCTTAAAGAATGATCAAATATTTGGAAAAGTGCAAGATTTTTTCTTCACTACTGAGTTTCAACAAAGAGGAAATGAACATGAACATTGTATTCCTTGGATCAAAGACGCTCCAATCTATGGAAAAATACTGATTAAGAAATCATTGATTTTAATGATCTTTACATATCCACATACTCCTCTCTGCTAGATGAGAAGATTCTTAAAATTTAAACACATCATCACACAAAGACATGTAAAAAACATCATCAATTTAAACGCAGGTTCAATTTCCCATTGCCACCTATGGAAAAAACTATAATATTAGACCCACTTGAAGACAATGGAAACGATATTCATAAGAAAGCAAGACAAATATTCTCAACTCTAGAAAATAAACAATACCCCCAAACCATGTCCTTCACATATTTCTTGCTCAAACTAGAGCTAACAAAGGATTATTACATTTTACTTGTGTGTTGCTTACTTGATCCTCCTTATTTATTGCTAAAAAGAGTTGCTTCTGATATTTGGGTAAATCCATTTGCAAAGTACATTCCGAATTTATGGCAAGCAAATAAAAATGCACAATATATTCTAGATGCTTATGCAACGACAAAATATGTCAGCTCTTACATAAACAAGATACATAGGACTATGACAATTGATTTTAGGAAAATCAAAGAATATTTCCTTGTTGACAATGATGGAAAAATCCAAACAATATGCAAGCTTCGAAACAGTCTTCTAAATATGCAACAAATGTCTACTAGACAAGTAGTCCATATTGTGCTTTCATTTCCTCTCCATTCATCATCAAGAAAAACAATTTTCATAAACACTGCACCTAACAATAAGTAAACAGTTGTGCTAAGAAAACCTTCGTTGTTTCAAAAAGAGCCTAATGATTAAGAGGACATTCTTTTTGTTTCAATTTTGGGCAAATACATTGCACGACCTAGTGAGCTTGAGAATATTTCGTTGGAAAAATATGCATCTTCCTATTCTTGTATTCATGCAATCACAATAAAAGAAATAGGCCATGTATCATATGATACATACGTTACAACAAAGAATAAGATCTCAAGAACTTTTCTTGAGAGAAAATGATTCTTTATATCCACATAGAGACAAATGCACAACACTGAAGAACAATTTCAAAACATGGTTTCAAGCATATGTAGCATACAAAGAGCAAATAGATACCATCGAACAAAAGTTTGTGGCACAAACAACCACAAAAGGGAGCAACATTGATGCTGCGGCTAAAATGATTACAATTGAGGCTGAACAATTCTCTAAGCGTATTGAATTATATAACAAACTATCCATAATGTCTCCCTTTAAGCAATTTGACATTCAAAATGACCTTAGACACAAATATTATAATCATGCATTGCAACAAAGTGACATTTGCAAATTGGCATAAAAACCATTTTTTCTCTCCATACATGAATATCATGTACTTAGAAAAACACTTAATAATGAACAAGAGGCAATAACGAAATAATTTTTTTTAACAAAAAGACACAATCTTGCAACTCTAGTCTAGTTTTTTTGATAAGAGGAGCAGACAGAAACAAAACACACACTGCAAAAATAAGCTACCATGGAGTATTTTATTATTATGGCAAAGATATTGAAATCATTCCTTTGGAAGAAAAAAGGCTTGATAGTTGCATTTACCAGAAAAGCAACATACAATCTAGATGGTGTCACTGTCCATTATGCTCTAAGGTTTCCATTAGATTCTTCAACAATGCTTCCACTAAGTTCTAATACCCTTGACCTTTTGACAAAAGAATATGCACAACTATGAGTATTGTTAATTGATTAAGTCTCTTTGTTTAGATCTCAAATGTTTCATAACATACAAAAAAAGATTACGAGAAATAATGCATGCTCCAACAAAACCATTTGGAGGTGTTGATGTCATATTTTGCAGAGACCTTTTCTAGACACAACATGTTTAGGATTCTTGGATTTTTGAATAGTCAAAATTTTAGAAGCAGACATTCCCATATAGATTTTGGTCTAGCCATGTCAAATTTTATGATCTAAAAGCAATTGTTAGACAAAGAAATGAAATGTTTATATCTATTTCAAATAGAATAAGAACATGTTCGCATACCATATAAGACATTGATTTCTTAAATCAACATTAATATGAACAATTGCCTTTGGATCCAACATTTCCTTATCTATTCTGTAGTAACAAAGATATCAAAGCACATAATTTAAAAATGTTGACAATTGTCGATGTAGAGACATTTACTCTAATAGCATTTCATAAAAAAATTTAATTAATGGACAAAACCACATTGACACATAAACCAATGCCATTTCCATTTACAATAACCCTTAAAAACATGCTTGTTGAACCCACAAGTGGAAACTACTCAAATGAAGATGGTTTAGTAAATGGCTCTAAGGGGTTGATTAGAGATTACACAAAAGGAGATCCTCATATTGTTTGGATTGAGTTTCCAAATACAAATGTCGGTCTCATAGATAGAAGCAAACTACAACATATATTTACACCTGTGATCAAACCCAATTGGACACCACTCAAAAGACACATTGCACAAGTGGCCGATGAAAATATAAATAGTATCATGTAGACACAATTTCCAGTTCAACTGGCATGTGCACACACAATTCATAGGGTGCAAGGTTTAACTATGGAAAACATGGCATTTGATCCAAAAGGAGTTAAAAAAACATGGAATTGTATACACAACGCTATCTTGTGTAAAATGTATTGAATGTCTTTATCTCTTAAAAAAAATGGAGAAAAAAAACATATTGATCTACCCAAAAGTTGCAAACAAAATGAATAGATTGCAAACCTATGCATCTTGGCAATTTCAATATGGCCTGAAGTAAATGCCAAGAGTTGAACATCTGCTTGTTTGTTCATTGAATACACGTAGGTTGCTTTTGCACATTGCAGATGTCATAAATGACCATGAATCAATGTAGTTGAACACTTCATGTTTTCAAGAAACACACTTGTGTACACCACCAAATGAAACAATTTTCATACAACAGTAAAACTGCCTTTTTGCATTTCTAGTGCATGGTATTTTTACATTGATAAAACAAGATATTGCTATAATCAAATCAAAGAATTATATATAAAATTCCATTGAGGCAATTTCCACTGATTTAATATTTGGTGGCATTGTCTTAAAGGTCATAAATATATGTGTTAGACCACATTTTTATGCTCCATTGCAATGTTCATATTATATTGGAATGCGGCCTATCAAAAAGCACGAACGATGCTCATATTCTAATATATGGTGACTTTAACATTGATATGTTGCAAGAAACACCATAAAAAATTGCATTCTTTTATGCAAATGAAACATTTGATATTTAAAAGAACAAATCCAACAAGCGCTTTAGGTTCCACAATTGATCACTTTTGGACAAACATAAAAGATGTATATCTTTCATTCNTATATATATATATATATAACCCAATGTTTTTTTCAAATACAAATGGCAAGAAAATTTGAATTGTTTTCTGGTACTGGAACAATTGTCATTGACCATGTGAACAAAAGCAATTGCAAATTCAATTTAAATCACGTTGATTTCTTTGTGCAAACTTCTACAATCATTTATTTTTTCAAAGTTTTAAAATGTCTATAGTTCTTAGCATAATCTTGTTTTCCTCTTCAACCATATCAAGAATATATACATTGGTTGTTTAACATAAAAAAATTAGAGATTGTTTGTTGTCAATGGTGTTGTGCAAATTTACAAGTACAAAAAAAAACTATCTCTAGTTTTGGAATATGTTGTTTCTAACATTTCTTTTTTCGTAAACGAAGAGAGAGAGAGAGAAAATCTTGCAAAAAACAAAAGAAGTTAAAAGAACACAAGCTAATGCTTTTCTAGATTTCAACAACAACTCAAAAAATGACACAAATTAGTACACGTTAAAACATCTAGTATCTGCACAGAAGTAAAAAAAAGGAAACAATTTTAAAAATAAATAATATGCATTTGCAAGACAATTGGCCAATGCCAATGGAAAAAAAACACATACCATATCAGTCGTATCCAAATTTCCTAGTATTTGAAACCTTGCTCAATACATATGCAAAACAAACAAAAGACAAGCTACAAATATATAGGAAAAATAAATAAAAATCAATGTCTCTATGCAACTTCTCTTAGACAAAGAACGAGTCATCAGGAAAATGTTCCTTGCAATAGTACAATTACTATGGCAGTTAGTTTTACTTCACCAAAACATAGGTATTCTCCATTGACATTTACCTTGGTGCTAATGCAATTGTCTTCTCCTTCTTGTTACAAATGGTTCTCTACATTTTTGTTACTTACTAGTGGCTCTGCATGGATGCAACTAAAAAAACTGTACAGAGGATGCTAACCAATATTTCCAAAAAAAAACAAAAAGAATTGCTTTGTTTACAATATATGATGGAGATAACATCATAAAAAAATAGTTCGATGACAAGCACAACACCAAAAACAAATAGTCCAACACTAGATAAAGTGCCATACACATATACCATAAAAAAGGTTGTCATTGGTTTTCCTTGCTCATTCCTTGTTTCCAATGTTCTTTGTCAAATTCAAAAAATATCTCAATGAAACTTCGTTTATTTTTCTTCACTCACTTTGTTGAAATATTGGACAACACTGAGAGGAGGGGGCCGAGGCGGGAGGGGAAGGGGGGGGGGTTGAATCGGTATTGTAACTTTTCACAATTTAAAACCACTTTTATAATTTATTTATTAAAACACATAATCAACAAGAGTACACAGAACACAAATTTATCGTGGAATCCCAATTGGGTAAACCACCAATACTTCCTATTACTGCAAAATTGTTATTTACAAATAGTTTTTTCTTGCTACTATAGACAAGGATGGTATTACACCCTATTTACCATCAACTAATGGAAGGAGGATACAACCCTTGTTTTGTCAGCTACAACTGACAGGATGCTACTACACCCTATTTACCAACTTTTGCTAGAAGGAGGCTACAACCCCTTGCAAGCCTGTTGCCTGCCCTAGCGCCACCCTACCACCCTAATATGTTTTTAGTAATATTCCAGATTCCTTTCCCCTTCAATCTCTGTCACCCTCACTAGTCTTTGCTTCTTCTATGATCTGGACCACAGAGACAATTTCTCTCATTCATTCCTCTTTGTATAAATACCTTCATGTTTCCTATGGACACATCTCTTCACCATTGCGCCATTTCCTTCTTCGATCGTGCCTCTTTATGAGAACTCCATTCCTTATTCTAACACTGAGCCTTCGAGTCATCTATCTCCATTGTGATTCTTCAAAACAATTAAAACAATTCCCTGTTCATCAATTTACTGTTTAATCCTCTAGTCGTGACCTTCCGCAATCTTCATTTCCGCAATTATTCTGATCCCTTGATCTTATTTCGGGCTTTTTCTTGGCCATGTATCCGAGATAAAAATCAAATAGCGGATATGTGACTTTTTCCAAATATCATTCCATGATTTTTGCTTTCCACACCAATCATTCTGCATCGTTGATCTTCTTCGAGCTCTATCCTCACTGTTGATCTTCCGGATTTCGGATTGCAGGTTTCAACATGCCTTTTCGAGATTTTTGCTTTTCGCCATTTTTCTTCCGCACTGTTGATCACATGCAGATGTTTTCCAGACCATCGATCTTCTGGATTTCGGATAGCGGAACTATGACATTTCCCAAAGTCTTTTTGCGATTCTCCGCCTTCTGCCTTCCGTTGACAGACTCCTTTCCGCGCCGTCGATATTTTGCGGATGCCTTCTTGACCGTTAATCTACGATCAAATCCAAATTTGTGGATCACCCCTTTACTTTGTGCGGAAATCATTCCCCACTGTAGATTTTCTTGCGGATTCAATCCTAACTGTTGATCTATGATCAAATGTAGATTTGTGGATCTTCCCTTTTGTTTGTGCGAAAATCATTCTCCACCGTTGATCTTCTCAAAATCGGCTTCCGCATTTCTCTCGACTGATCTGGACTGTCTACGTTGTCAATCATTTCTTAATGAAATTTCGCTCATATTGGCCTATGTTAACCTCATGTCACTTCACTGAGTGAAATGTCTTTACCTCCGTCGATCATACCAAACATGATGTCAGGCCCCTCTGTATGCAGTCTTTACATGGACTAATACAAGAGTTAGTTGGTTCTATATTTAGCAGAACCGCTAAATCTAACCAACCCGGCCAATCTCCCAGGAAGCGCTAAATGAAGAGCGGACTTTGATTCACTAGATTACATAAGAATTTCGCATCTAAGCTCTACTATTAACTCACCTACTAGTTAATGAACGGAATGAATGAGGACCGTCAGATTTAGATCGACGGTGGATTCCAAATATCATAAAGTGGATTTTAAGGGAATTTCGTGCACATTAGAATTTTATTTGTCCGCTCTAGTTCTCCCAGTAAAATTGCCAACAACCATTGATCTGCTTCCACTATCAACCTCATCCGTTGATCTCGATCTCCTTGGCGATTAGTTTCTGATTTTGCAGCCCAACTCCCTTTTTATCCTCCCCACTATTAAATCAACGAAATCCATATTAGCCGTAGATCTCCACCACACGATCTACAATCATGAGGATGACTTAGGCAGTGTTGGGTTATCTCAGATATAACTCCAACCTACGAAAACAACTTTTAACCGTGGATTTTCTTCTACCACGATCCAAACCATCTAAGCCTGCACAAACTTAAGACTCGTTTATTATTGATCTTTACCATGATCGATTGTTGATAAATCTGCAACAAGGTTCTTCTGAAACATATTCCATTCATGAAATCTCAATGATCTAATTGATTAATTCATGCTCTCTCTTTCATGCCGATTGATCAGAGAATCGATCAATCGATCTTTGTTTTCTCTCATCAACCCTGTTACTGATTTTCTTTTGTCATTGTTGAACTCCTTTGATGTCAATGATAATCCATGTAATGGATCCTTTGTCTTCTACTGATTTCATCCCGCTACATGTCTATTGGTTATTCGTTTGTCATTCGTGAACTCCTTTGACATCAATGACAACTATATTCTCAACACACTTGCTATCTGCCCATATTTTTTCCCTCGTTTTGCTTGCAAAATAAAACAAACACCGTTACAACCATTAACTATCATCAAGTGTGTACGACAACATCTAATAATGTCTTTGAAGAGATATTTTGGCTGTGTACGGACCTTCCCTGAATAAAAATCAAAACTCTCTTATTATAGAAAACATTCTGCATGTAGAGTTGGTCGATGGAGATGGACAAATACTCTTACACCAAGTGCAAATGATAACATGCTAAAACGGTTTGTTCGTTTCCTTCGACCTGGAAAAAGTATCAGGATCAACAAATTTGGACCAAAAAATGGGTTAGTGTGAACGAAGTGACACAAAATATTCAATTGTCCTGTTGGCAAATACTACAATTGAAGCAATTGTTCAAGTTTGCAAAATGCATAAACGGCCTCCAGATAATCAAATGACATCTATGTTGTTGGCTCTGTCAGAGTGATAGTTGTCACAATGCAATACAGCAATAGACGATTCGATTTCTACATCACAGACAGTGAAACAACAAACCATCATGTAAAGAAAATTGTCTTTTCGCATACACCATTTTTCTTTTGTTGTTGGATTTTTTTCCCTGTCCCAAGTTTTCTTGTATTTTGCTTCTTTCAGCTGGCAGAAAACAAATGGATTTAGATAGATACGTGTCAATGCTTTTTCTGCTACAAGTCGAGGAAGCGTATAAAGATCTTTTTGTGCAAGTGCAAGAACAACTTGCATATGATGACCCACCATTCTATTTGTTCAAAAATATTTTCTGTAATGGGTCTAAAGGAGTTCGCGTGATACAAACATGGACAACCACATTTATTGACCGGTTGAATGATGATTATGCAATTCAAAACTTGATACCAGTGGCCGAGTAAAAAACACAGGTTTGGTTAGATTATTACCTCGTTGCTTTGTTCTGCTGCTAAAAAAAATATTCAAGTATTTGTTCTGGTGATGTTAACAAAGTTCAAGTATTTTAAAGCTGCAAAAATAGTTCTTTTCCCTTATTGTCCTCCCTTCCAAAAACAATAATACTCTGTATTTTTTTTTCCAATGTTTGTTGTTATATGCAAACTTGCTTTAATAGATACAAGGGGTGCTCCTCCATTTCGACCCATCTGTAACAACTGCAATATGCCAATAGTCTAAAACTTCTCGTTATGTGCATTTTGTAAACAGGAAACAAAAACTAGATATGAACATAATATGGAATGCAATCTTGAAACAACTAATGGCCTAATAGACTGCACTTTGTGAGGTGCATTGCTTAGACAAATTTTCCCAGCAGGTGCAGCTGTTTCATATGACGAATTTGAAAAAGTGTTTCCTCCACAGTGTTTAACCTCCGTCGATTCTTCCAAGAAGGGCTATTTAGCTTGGCAATGGACAATAGAGTAACCGATGTGAGAAGAACTTAACAAGAAGCAAAATACAGGTACCGGTACAAACCCAAAAACTATTTCTCCTGTCACTGCATCATTTCAAAAAAAAATTCCATGCTTTCACTTATTAATTTTTTTTGAATGGTTGAGCTCATATTTTGTTCCATTGTTGAAGCTCATGTTTCATATGCATAGTTAAATTTTTCTTTGCGTCATAACAACAACCATGTATATGTCATATTGTTGTTGGCCACTTGTCAACCTGCACAAAGTCTACCAGTCCATTAACATTGTTATGGGCACACTAAATATGTATATATTCTATTGCTATAAACTCATATGCATCTGTAAAAGAAAATTGCATTCATCCTATTTTTACGGCTGCCCATGCCAAATATATGGGCATTTAAAAAAATGTTAATTTTTCCAAATGATTTAGCATCAATGGAAAAATGATTTAGCATGATTTAGCATTTAAATTATTTTTTGCTGCTGCAGATATCTGTACCATACACGCCTCTAATTTTGACCCAAAAACATTGCTTTCTATACCTTAGACTATTTTAGTTTTCTTTACCGTTGTTGGGTGTAGGCGCAACAAAAATTTCTTCTCTTTGATCTATGTTTCTTACACAAAGAGCCTAAGTATTGATAAGATGAGTACAAGCACACACTCATTGCCAATGGCCCAATTGCATAACATAATATCTACAAACTCCTAGCATTGTTTCAAACATTAAACCTTGGCATTGTTTCAAACATTAAACCTCTGTATTGTTAAAAAAAATGCAGCAGACAGAAACACAATGGGCAGCTTTGAATGCATTCTCATTATTAGAATCAGTATAAATAGAAAATACAAATGACAATGCTATGGGTGAATACCATAGGTCTGAAAATACCATGGGTCACCTAACTCACTACCTAAGTACAGGTGAGATTACTTTTTTCCACACACCCCTTTAATCTCAATTGGTAGTACATCTTCAGCAGTGTCTATGCCAAAAGATGCATGCTGGTCTATGTCTTAGCTAGGATTACATTTTAGTTAAAAAACTTCAGCTTCACTTTCTTCCTTGAAGTGTACTTGGACTTCTTCTTTTTTGTCTTCTAGATCTTGATGCTAAAAAGTTGTTCTTTAGAGTCTTCTTCAGCTTCTAAAACATAGTGCAAGTCTTCTTCTTCTGTTTCAACATGATTTTTCTGGTTGTTATCTTTACCTGCACACCGAAATTTTTTGTCATAAACAATATGAATATATTTCAGCTCTTCTTGGAGAGCATTCACATATTGGTGTTGCTCATCAATGGCAACTACTTTATCATTCTCATTGACTTCTTCATTTGCTTGTACCCATTGTGCATCCTTCATTCCTTCTTAAAAAATTGTGGGCTGAGAAGAAAACAAAGCATACTGTAGATGCTCATCACTAACAGGAATCTTCTCATAGATCTCCCTCAAACTTCTAGTTTTTTTTATTTTGGGGTGGACTGCATGTTGTTGTTTCTTTTGTGTTGCTGTCAATTGGCTATTGCTCATTCTCAGCAACTGTTGCAACTTCTATGCTGCTATCAACTATTTCTTCCACAGATAGACTATCATTGACATCACTGGGTACTACTACATTAACATGTTTATTGTCATCAGCTAAAACAACTAGATCAACAACCTTTGCTGGGATTACATGATCATTGGCTGCCTCATGATCAAAGTCTTCTTGACTGTATTCTACTTCACTATGGGATTCCTAGTGATTTGTCTAACTTGCAAAGTCATCTTCCTCTACAGTTCGTTCCTCACTAAACACTTCTTTTAGTGTATCCCATGCTCTCTTTGGAGTATCAGCTTCTACAATGTAATGAAATAGGGAATAGTCTATATAATGAGCTTCTTTCACTAATTAGTTAGTTAGTTGAGTAGTTGAGTTGTCACATTAATTAGAATTAGTGACCCATAGTATTTTCAGACCTTTGGTATTTACCAATAGTATTGTCATTTGTATTTGCTATTTAGAGTCAGTCTAATAATGAGAAAATAATAATCTGCCCATAGTGCTTCTGTCTGCTTCCATTGTTCTCTTTGACATGTACTCTTGATCATGTTTCTAGTTTTACGTAGTTAATCATTCCAGCACATAATGCACTCACAACATCCATGATGAAATCAGAAAACATCCCAGATTATCATATTGTTCAACAAAACTAAATTTATATCTTGTTTTCATTACAAGATTCTTCAGTCTATGATACGCATTATCTTATTAGTTGACCTTGCTACTCGATAACAGTGCGAGTTGTTTGTTGAAACTGTGCACTGTTTTGATTGTGGAACAAGAAACCGATTCAACAATAGACTAGCTGACACATTTTCCTTGTTTAGTTCATTGTTATTTACCTTCTTTGCTGCAACATATATTTATGCTTTAAGCAATTTTGCCATTGTTCTTACTTCAAATAAAATTCTAGAAAACTAAAATTAAAAACCGGTATCCTGGCTATGAAACTTTTAGTTCACAATGGTCCAAACTTCCCTTCTATCAATTGCATCTGCATAGGCTACTTGAACATTGAGCATATCTTTGGCCCCAATCTTCTGTGTTTTGCTCATAACATTGTATTTAGAAAATAATTTTGATGTTACCTGCACATGTTACCTATTGTTTATATGTTTCTAGTAATTGTTTTAAAAACTGATTCGGTGCACTACTAAGTTCATTTCATTGTCAGTAGCAAGATTCACAATAATATCGTGCTTCGATTAGGTTGATATTGAGTTGAGCAGCGATTTGATTGGGGCGATCCGATCTGAAGACTGGGAGCACGCAGCAGGCTGCAAGAGGAGCGATCTGGACAACAGATCTGAACTCGTGAGGTTTCTGTGTGCTGGAACCTGAACGTGGATAATCTGAGTGGTCTGTTGACAGAGGCCGCTCTGGCAATGCTGGAGGGCTGAAGATGGGCACTCCGATCCTTGATGAGGATCGAGATCCGTTCCAGGTTCCTCAATTGGATGGATTCGATCGATTAATCTCTTCTTACAACAAGAGATCCGACAAATCTGAACCCCCGAAATTTGTCAAAAGGCTTGAAGATGTGCCGGAGGTTGCCCTTCCTCCAGAGGAAACCATCCGGGTCGCTCTTTCCCTGGCAGATCGAGCCTTGATCGGTCAATTTACGGGGCTATGGCCTTCGCCCAAAACAACGGACAACTGGGTTCAAAGAAACTGGAGACCCCTCATCACCAACAATGTTGCTTCCTACTCTGTCAGGCGAGGTTTCTTTCTCTTCGACTTCGAATCCAAGGATGACAAAGAGCTGATCTTCAGAAATGGGCCCTACTTCATGGGGCCGCAAGGTCTTTACCTCAACAGGTGGACGCCGGATTTCGATCCAGAGGCTGACACGCCAAGAGCAGTACCAGTCTGGGTCAGGATGCCCAATCTTCCCATGCATTGCTGGAACCCTAAATCCCTCCAGGCCATAGGAACTGCTCTAGGTAACTACATAGATATGGCCAGCCCAAAAGACCAATACGCCTGTGCCCGAATCTGCGTTGAGGTCGATCTAGAAGCTGGACTGCCCGAAGCTATCAAACTAACCGTGGGGAGCTGGTCCCATTTCCAGAAACTTGACTATGAACAGCTGCCCTTCAAATGCAGAGGATGCCATGAGTATGGGCACTTCATCCGCAATTGCCCAAAAAAGCCTGAGAACCAGCAGGACAAGGCGGAGGGATGGCAAAAGGTTTCTAGATCCAAAACCAAACACCAATCCGGGAAGGGCCCTAGAAAAGGTGAAGGGACCAATGAAATCAGGGTCACTAACCCTGAAGGATCAGGGGAAGCAACCAAGACTAAAGCAACGACAGAAATAAGGGAAGAACCCATCGAAATTGGTGAGAAGTCCAGCAATGAAGGGAACAAAGACTCTGAAGCAGATATATCAGCGCAACCACAGAAGGATCATGAAGAAGAAAAGGCCCCGGTTACTGAAGGGGAAACCCTGGGGAAATCAGATGAAGACTCTGGATCAGAGGAAGAGGAAGAGGAGGAGGGGGAAATCGAAATAACCACTCCGAGAATGCTTAAAACAAGGGGAAGAAAATCCAGGAAAGAAATCAGAGAGCAGGCAGCCTATAAAGATAAGTTGCAAGGCTCTCAGCTAACTTTGGAAAAGCTCCTGAATACTGCTAGGAACACCCGACAGCAAGGGCATGCCCAGAAAG
>LPNX010989683.1:4883-96628 GCA_001517045.1 Pseudotsuga menziesii | reverse complement strand
CTCGTATTAAATCCCCTACATCGACTGCAAGGACAATAACATTTTCCATCACCCCTTCTTTCCACTCCATCCCACAACCTAGCAAGCAATTGTCGATTTGTTCTGTCGGATCTTGATGACCTGTAACATTATTGTTACGTGACATTTTATTACTCAAACCCTAAGACCAAAATCCAAGACCAAGTGGGAAGATCCCCACAAAAGAGCAAGGCCAAAATCCAAGACCAAGTGGGAAGATCCACACAAAAGAGCAACGCCAAAATTCAAGACCAAGTGGGAAGATCCCCACAAAAGAGCAACGCCAAAAATTCAAGACCAAGTGGGAAGATCCCCACAAAATAGCAACGCCAAAATTCAAGACCAAGTGGGAAGATCCCCACAAAAGAGTAACGAAAAAATTCAAGACCAAGTGGGAAGATCCCCACAAAAGCACAAGGGAAAAAAGAAACCCTTAAGAATTTCGCACTTCTTGTCCAAGAGATCAGTGTGAGACTCAGTGTGTGAGATAATGAACCTAGGCATACATCTATTTATATGAGTGTGTGTAGGAAAATGAACTGACCCGTCGCTTAACTGACGGCGCTTTCCATTTTAAATAATTAATGAATTAAGGGTATTTTTTAAATGATTGAGCAATTTTTAGCACCATCGCTTAAGCGACGCTTAGGAGGATATCCGTCTCTTATGCGACACTTACAAGCATATCCATCGCTTAAGCGACACTTATGCCCACCATTTCAAAAAAAAAAATTATCTTTCTGATTTTTGGCACGGTTAAAAGAAAAAATCCACGTGGCATCGGAAAAAATCGTCGGATTTTGGATCGAAATGTAGTAGTGGCTCAATTTTTCGAGAATCATGATCCAGAAACCTTTGCAAAAACTTCAGGAAATCCAGATTGGGATGCAGCTATGGAGGAAGAATATCATTCCTTAATGGTGAACGATACTTGGGATCTTGTACCTCTTCCAAAAGGAAGAAAACTTGTTAGATGCAAATGGGTCTATAGAACAAAGTATGCATTATATGGAAGTGTTGAACGACTTAAGGAAAGTTTAGTTTCGAAAGGTTTTCCCCAAGTTGAAGGGATTGACTACAATGAAACCTTTTACCCTGTCACAAAAATGAACTCCATCCGCCTTATTCTTTCCTTTGCAGCCTTACATAACTAGGAATCCCATAAAATGGGTGTCAAGTCTGTATTCTTACATGGTTATTTACATGGAAAAACCTCCTGAATATGTTCATAATAACTCTATCCTTGTTTGTCACCTTAATAAATCCTTATATGGCCTTAAACAAGCTCCTAGAGCTTGGTATGCCAAAATGGATAGCTTTCTTCTTGACACTAGTTTTTCTAGATGCCATTCTGGACCCAATGTCTATACCAAGAAAGTAGGAAACCATCTCATCATATTTGTTCTTTATGTTGATGATCGTATCCTTACTGGTAGTGACCCTAAGCTTTTAACCCATGTGAAATCTAGTATTTAGAAAAATTTTGAAATGTCAGACTTAGGACATTTGCATTATTTTCTTGGTCTCGAATTCTTGCAAACAAAAGAAGGAATCTTTCTTTCCTAGTATAAGTATTCTTGTGACCTTCTTCACCACTTTAACATGGAAGATTTTAAACCATCCCCTTCTCCCTTCCAGTCAGGAGTCAAGCTTTCTTCCACTTGTACTTCCCCTGAAGTAGATGCCACCTTGTATCGTCAGCTTGTTGGTAGTCTCTTATACTTGACTCATTCCCTTCTCAACCTTTTCTTTGTTGTTGTTCATGTTTCCTGTTATATGGAAACACCTTATGAAAGTCACTGGAAAGAAGCAAAAAAAGTATTTGATATTTTTGAGGTACAATTCAGTTTGGGATTCATTATAGTACAGGGGGACACCTTTGTTGGTTGGTTTCACTGATTCAGTTTGGGCCACCAATTCTGATGATCAAAAGTATACTACAGGTTATATTTTTAGTTTGGGATCTAAGCCTTTCATTTGGGCTTGTAAGAAACAACAAGTTCTTTCTCTTTCTTCAGTAGAAACAAAATATTGAGCCGTAATTAATTCTAGTCGGGAAGCTTTATGGCTTTGATAGATCCGTTCAAAGTTTGGATTCAAGCATAAGAAGCCTAGTCCACTTTGTTGCAACAATCAAAGTGCCATCAAGCTTGCCAAAGATCCAGTTATACATCAACACAAAAAACACATTGAGATACATATGCACTTCATCAGAAATCTTGTTCATGATCATGTTCTTGAAGTGCCCTATTTTCCCTACAGATGATCAAATTGTAGACATCTTCACCAAGTCTCTTACAGAAGCGAACTTTTCTAAAATTTGATCTATGTTAGGAGTTTGTGAATGTGTCATTAAGGGGGGATAGGATCTAATGCCTCATTCCTTATCCTAATAGTGTCCCTTTGTAAATCCTTCAATCTTATCGCAAGTTGTTCTTAAGGGGGGATGTTAGGATATTTAGACACTTAGGAGTTAGTTAATATCAACTTGTGTAATATATCCATTAGGTAAAATGTGTTTCTTTAGTACGGATTAGTATGCATTTGTAAATATTCTAATTCGACGGTTACAATATGTTATAGAAATAAAGTGATCTAATGGTTCCACTTCTCTTAGATCATACCTAACATTGATCAGTGGCTTAACATTCTATTCATCCATGATCTATATTTAAAGAGCATGGAGGATCCTTGGCTAGTTGATCGATTATGAGAAGCTCATCTGTAACTTTCTTTCTTTTGCATAATAAATTTCTCCAAGTAGCTATTTGGATGGGGCCATGGACTATTTCCCTCTCGAGGGTTTTAATCTTGGGATCTGTGATCTATTTGTGTGAGTGGTTGCTCTTGGTGTTTGGTCTTTTGGGAGTACCCTGTGTACCCGAACACATGTTTTTTTAGTTATTTCTTGTTTTTGGGGTAGCAAGGTCTGTCAAAAGTATGTTGAGTGGGTACTCGTTGGATGCAAAATTTAATTCCCCACCCAATGAGCTCTCCCGATCAAAATTTCAGTAAAAAAACACAGATATATGTCAAAAATACAACAAAAAAGTAGTTTTTTTATGATACCTATCCCAAAATTTATATTGAAAAAGTGTTTAAGACCTATACGATATTTCAAATTTAAATTAATTTCATTGGCTAACACGTGATGAAATGGATTTTGAATTAGAGTTAAAAGGCCCATTTTGAGTTGAAATTTCCTCTAATGCAACCAAAAACCAGGTTTTAACCCACCACCTTACAGAAAACATAACAACAATTTTCCAGCCAGTCACAGAACTTCAACAAATCAGGTACAAATTCATATGTACCAGCTCCAAATTCCAACAAGCCAACAACAAATGGGGGAGTAAATGTTTCCCCACTGCAAATTAAATGTTGGAAATACCAAGGGCCTCATTATGCCCGAGACTATAAGAATAAGACCAATGGGGTGTTACACAACTTGTACGAAGAACCAATGGTAGAGGACATAGTTGGAACACAGTGAATTTATGCAGCCTTGGGTGACTGAAAAGAAGACCGTCAGGCTACCATGGTTGAGATAGAAGGTAAGATCTTGAACACTGCTATTTTAATACTGATTGACCCCAGTGCTGGCCAGAGCTATGTATCACCTAAAATTATTGATGTATGCAAATTAGGCAAAGTTAAACATGATAAACCTTGGATGGTATAGTTAGCCATAGGTACAAAATGGAAAGTTTCAGAAATATTTAACAATTGTGAGGTAAACCTGAATGGTTTTCTTAGTAGAGTAAACTTGAACATCCTACCATTAGGATCATATGATATACTTATTGTCATGGAATGGTTGGAATAACACCATGTTTTGCTTGATTGCTTATGCAAGTCCATCTTATGTATGGATAACCAAGGGAATCAAGTAAATATTCAAGGAATACAGAGGAAAGTTTATGTAAGGAAGATATCTTCTTTACAAGCAAAGAAGTGCATTAAGAAAGGCTGCAAACTATTTGCAGTAAATTTCCAAGACATAGAAGATGAAAGAGAACAACACATAGAGGACATCCCAGTTATTGTAGATTTCAAGGAAGTATTTCCTGAGGAGATCCCAATATTACCTAAAAAATGAGACCTAGACTTTTCCATAGAACTGGCATGAAGATCAGTTCCAGCTTCGAAATCCCCCTACCACATGATTGCACTAGAGTTGGTGGAACTAAAAGTGTAGTAACAAGAATTAATAGAGAAAGGATATATCTGACCAACTGTGTCACCTTGGTGAGTACCGATACTTTTTGTAAAGAAGAAATATGCTATGATGTGGATGTGCATCTATTACTGTCAGCTTAACAAAATGACTATCAAGAACCGATACCCAATCCCTAGGATCGATGACTTGTTTGGTCAAGTAAGAGGGGCCAAGTTCTTTTCAAATATCTACCTATGATCTGGGTACCATCAGGTACAGATTTGCGATGAGGATATTCACAAAATTGCCTTTCATACAAGGTATGGGCACTACGAGTTTGTAGTAATTCCATTCGGGTTGACCAATGCACTCACGAACTTTATGTGTATGATGAACAGTATATTCAGTAAATTTCTTGATAAATTTTTGTTGGTATTTATAGAAGACATCCTAATTTACTCTAATAGTAAATAGGAGGACGAGGAACACCTCCGCATAGTGCTATAGGTGTTACGGGGACACCATCTCTATCCCAAGTTTAGTAAATGTGATTTTTACAAACCCCATATACAGTACTTGGGTCACATCATCTCCGAGATGGGGATAAATGTGGACCCAAAAAATATTAAAGCCATAGAATATTGGCCTACCCCTACTAGTGTCACCAACATTAGATCCTTTTTGGGATTATCCAGATATTATCGAAAGTTCATTGATAACTTCTCCAAAATAGCCTATCCCATGACCACTTTGCAAAAGAAGGAAAATAAGTTCTTATGGACAACCACGTCCAAGGAAAGTTGTCAAAATATTAAGCACCTTTTGATGATTGCATCGATACTGAAAATTGCATATCCTAATGGGGATTTCCTTGTTTGCACAAATACAAGCAAGTAAGGGCTCAAAGGAGTCCTCTTGTAGAATGAGAACGTGATCTGTTATGAATCATGAACTACCCCACACATGATATTGAGTTAGCCGCCATCATCCATGCCTTCAAGATGTGGAGGCACTACCTCATGGGAAGGAAATTCCTTCCGAAGATAGACAATATGAGTCTGAAATATTTATTTGAGAAACCAGATCCGAATGCTAGGAATGCCATATGGTTGTCTTTCCTTAGTGAGTACCATTTTGGGCTAAAGCATATAAAGGGAAAAGAGAACAAGATTGTTGATTCCTTGAGTCGACGAACTCATATGATATATGAGGTGACTATAAGTCAAACCGATTCATATTTACGTGAGAGGATTAGAATGACCAACATAGTTGACCCTTTTTATGTAGAAATCCTCAAGAAGGTCCAAGAGGATAGGTTGTTTCAACTACAAAAAGAGTACAAGGTAGGTGAAACAGGATTGCTATGGCCCAAAGAGAGATTCTACATTCCAAAAGGAGGGGATATTAAGTCCAACATCCTCACATAATTTCATTGGGCAGCCTACTCTAGGAATCCAAGATATCAAAAGATGATATCCGTACTTAAGAGACACTTTTTCTGGCCTAAGTTAAAGTCCGACATTGCGTTGTTTATCGTGCAATCTCAATAATTTCAGGTGGTCAACGATGACCACTAACAACCATCAGGATTATTACAGTCGTTACCCATTCTAGAATGGAAGTGGGAGGTCATTAGTATGGATTTTATCATAGGTCTACCTAAAAGTAAGAAACAAAATGCCATCTATCTTTGTAGTAGTTGACAAATTGTCAAAAGCAACAAAATTCATTACAGTGAAGTCGACCTACAAGGTAGTACACATTGCTGATATATTCTTGAAGGATATATTGAGATTGCACAGGATACCCAGGGCAATCATCTCGAATCAAGATACTAAGTTTACCGAAAACTTTTGGAGATCCTTATTCTCTTGATTAGAGACATAATTGAACTTTAATACTGCTTATCACTCGTAGATAGAGGAGAAGACAAAAAGGGTAAACCAGATTGTTGAGGACATGCTTAGGATATATGTCATGAACAACAACACCAAGTGGAAAGATTACCTGCATCTTAAAGAGTTTGTGTATAACAATAGATACTAGACTTCCACCAAGATGAGTCCCTTTGAGGTACTATATGGACATAAGTGTAGAACACCAGTTACTTGGGATAGCCTGGTGGATCGGATCATGTTAGGGTATGAATTGTTAAAGGACATGGAACAATTGGTTACCAAGGTCAAAAAATGAAAACAAATCACCATATTGATGTGATAATTAATTAGAAGAAAAAATAACACATATAAGGAAACTCATCATTGAAAAAAATGCTAAATTGGCGCAAGTTTGGATGAATTTAGAAAATCAAGAAGCAGAGTTACGTCATCATAAACAACAAAAAGAAAAACTCTAGCAGAAGTATGACGACAGTAAGCATACAAATAAGTTAGAACTAGCAAAATTCAACAAGGTTTTATCAAGCCATTTATAAGATATTTCCAGACTAAGTAATCATAAAAATACACTAGTCACAAAAATTAAGAAGTTGAAAAGTAGTCGAAAGACATAACAATCTATAGAAGACATTGAAGGAAAACTTTTAGACAAACAGGAATAAAATAGATATATCAAAAGGCATAATGAAGATCTTAAGGAACGACTTAAGAAGTCTGAAGATGACAGAAAATCACATGTAGAAGTGATTAATAAGTTTCAAAATGATAACATGTAGTTAGAAAACAAGTTGAAAAAGATAAAGAATGAAACCTTAAAACCTCAAGAGATGAAAATATAACTTTCTGCTAAGATCAATGCTAAAAAGATGACACTCATAAAAGAAAATTACATTGTGAAAATTCCATATCGACACCCCAACTATAAAAATAGATATTCTAAAAAGTGGGAAATGTCGAAAGATAACTATACCAATGCGATCAAATATTTTAATGATAGATCAGTATGGAATGCCAAAAATCCACAACAAATCAATTTGGGATGGATATATTCGTCCACATATCGAAAGTTGTGCTCAAATCTTAGTAGTTCATATCAACATGTATCATTAGCTACAACAACAAACAAGATGATGCATAAACATTATAAGGTTTTGAGGACAAACCCTTTCTAAGGGAGTGGTAATATAACAGACATAAATAGGATAATAATTAATTAAAATAATAATTGTTAATTATTATAGTAGTAGCTATTAATGTGAAGGGACATAACTCTTCATTATGAAATGTTCAAGCCATATTAAAGGTGAGTTATGTTGTAATATCTTGATCATGTTTTTTTCTATCCAATTATCAATATATATTTGTCCTATTAGTGGCTTATTGAATACTCCAAGTGTTCTGGTAATATTGTTTGTGTGAAGTGAATAAATATTCACTTCAGCTTACCCTGCCTTGTTTCATGATTTCATTTCATGTTCCTAAAAAACTAGGGATAGTGTTGTTCTAAGAAGGGATGGATGTAATATCCTGACTTTTGACCAAACACTTATGGACATAAGACCCATTTATGATGTTACTTTGATGTTTTATTTTGATATATTGGGTCTACAACCCCACTGCATATGAACATGATGATTTGTTTGATAGATTAGGCGTGTAATATAGTTACATGTGTTTTATGTATGATTTTACGTGTTGGGAATGGACCCTAAAGACCATTATTGATGATATGTTTTGTGTTGAGCGAGAACCTCTAGAGAACATGAGTATTTAAGATGTTTTGTGTTGAGTGAGGAGCTTTGAAGCACATGAAAAGTTAAATTGGAAGTGTTGGGCATAAGCCTTGGACCCTTCGAAGCTGATGCTGAGCATAATATGTGGAAGACCGGATCCTTGGCCATTGTATCCCTAGGTGTATCCTACAAGTACATCATGGAATTAGTGTTGAATGGACAACTCTAGAATTGCACTAAGTTTGTAGCTCCCTATTTTTACCATTGAATATGGGCTCTGGATAAGTGTTAGTAGTTACTGAAAATAATTATTGATTTTGAGTGAAAAAGGACTCGAGTAAAATATTGATCTCATCTGACTTATTTACAACTGATTAAATGAAATCTTGAATTTATGTATCTCATCAAGTATTGAAGAACTCGAATTTTATACAAGGGAATCCAACATGCAATGATGGCATTAATGAAGACAGTGTCTTAAGTTTTGGGACCATAATATATGATAACAAAAGAAAAATGTTAAACAAATAATATATATATTATTATATATTTTATACATGATATGTATAAAGAGTAACCAAAGTAATAATATTAATAATGTAAGAAAGAAGGAAAGGCTCCATCTATTATTAGTATTGCTAAATGAAAATTAAATAATATAATACCTATAAAAGTCCAATTAGGAACTAGTTAAAAGTTTCTAAGTTAATTATTAAAAGTACCTAAATTAAATAAAAAGGTTAAATCAAGAAATAAAATGATTCTAGTTCTTGATTTAACTGCCCCTTTGAATGAAAATAGGATAAATAGGATAATAATTAACGCACATATTAATTAAATAAGGTTAATAATTAAATAAAATAATCATTGTTAATTATTATAGTAGTAGCTATTAATGTGAAGGGACAGAACTCTTCATTATGAAACGCTCAAGCCATATTAAAGGTGACCTATGTTGTAATATCCTATCATCTTTTTATCTATCCAATTATCAATATATATTTGTCCTATTAATGGCTTATCGAATAATCCAGGTGTAGTGGCAATATTGTTCGTGTGAGGTGAATAAATATTCGCTTCATTTGGTATCAGAGCTATACGACCCTTGGCCATTATATACACTTAGTATAAATTTAGTTTTTAATGTTTCGCTAAAATATTGGACATTGTCAAAAAAAAAGCAACGTAAAAAAAGGAAAAAGAAAAAAAAAGTTAAAAAAGAAAAGATAAAAGTAAAACAAAAAAAAGAGAGGGTAAAAGTGAAACCACGCCTGGTTTCTTAAAGTGGGTTTGGGCTTGAATATAAAAGTGCATAATAATTACTAGTAAAGATCAAGTGAGATTTGAACTTAGGTGGGGAAGATAACACTCATTCCTTCCAACCACCCAATCTACTCACATTTTGCAAAACTTAAGGAAAAAAAAATTAAAAAAAATGCATAATAATTGCTACTAAAAAAGCAAGTGAGATTTGAACTTAGGTGGGGAAGGTAACAATCATTTCTCAGAACCACCCAATCTACCGGCATTTTACAAAAGTATTGGAAAAAAATAAAAGTTAAGGACTCGAATTTGGAAGGTTATATATTATTTTATATAACTTAAGTTTAAAAATTATTATTATTATTATTATTTTATTAAAATAATAATTATTTTCAGAAAAAAGGGTTATTTGACATAACAAGAAATAGTCGAAGAAAGTTTTTTCTAAAAGAGACATATTGAGAATTATTACAGGTTTTGTATCTACGCTTCTAGAAGAAAATAATACAAAAGTGAAGTATAAACAATCACAAACAATGGCTACCACATATTCGGAAATGAAGGCATAGCTACAAACAACAATGGACGAGTTGGAACAATGTAAGGAGATAAATAAAAGTATGCAATATGAGGTTGAGACACAAAAGTTGTTGAAAGAGTGGAAAGAGGATGATAATTTCTACTTATGGAATCAAAATCAACAGCTAGAATGAACCATAAGAGATAACAAGAAAATGTTATCTGATCAGGATAAAGAAATATCATGTTTAAAAATTCATAATAAAAACCTATAAGATGAGATCAAAAAGTCAAATAATGACAACAAAACACCATATGGATGTGATAATGAATTAGAAGAATAAATAAAGCATCTAAACAAACTCATCATGGAAAAAGATTCTAAATTGGCACAAGTCCAGAAGAAGTTAGAAAATCAAGAAGCAGAGTTACATCATCATAAACAACAAAAAGATAAAATCTATCAGCAATATGATGACAAAAAGAAGACACATAAGTTAGAAATGAAAAAAGTAAACAAAGTTTTATCAATCCATTCTAAAGAAATTTTCATATTAAGTAATCATAACAGGACACAGGTCACAAAATTAAGAAGTTGAAAAGTAGTGAGAAGATAGAACAATCTATGGAAACCATTGAAGGAAAACCTCTAGACAAAAAGGAAGAAAATCATTGTATCAGAAGGCATAATGAAGATCTTAAGGAACAACTTAAGAAGTTTTAAGATGTAAGAAAATCACATGTATAAGTGATCAAGAAGTTTCAAAATGATAACATGCAGTTAGAAAATAGGTTCAAAAAAGATACAGAATGAAACCTTAAAACCTCAGGAGACAAAAATACAACTTTCTACTCAGATCAATGCTCAAAATATGACACTCGTTGTTGTATAGGAATAAACACCTTATAACCGAAGGTCTGGGGTTACCAACATACTCATGAAACTTGCAGGAAATTGACTCTAGAGTACAGAAAAGGAAATAGGAGGATAGAAAAGACTCACCCGATACAAGATGGTTGATCCTAGCTTTGTCCTCTTTCGCTCTGCTTCTCCTCCAAAGCCTTCTGGGATGCTTCTCCTTCACCTGTCAAGAGCAAATCCTCCAAATTCAAGATGATACATGTATAAAAAACAGGTTAGAAAAATCATATATAGAGTGCTTAATCATAAATATTCATCAAACCATGATACATGAAAGACATTCAAGACACATATGGAAGAAGGATTCTCTTTATTAATAATAATGAATGAGTTCAGATTACAACCCAACGCCTGAGAAAAGGACTCCTTTGCAACCAAATGATTATGAGTTCCACTGCTCCAAAGACTTTTGAATAAACTTCAACAGTGTAACTTTTCTCTCAATTATATGTGACTAACACCCTCCCCAAGGCCTTTATTTATACTTGGTGAAATAAGGTAGTTTTGAGGGTTGAGGAGGTTGATACAGTTAAGGTGATTATGGTTAATGGCTTAACAAATCTCAAATAATCATGATTTATTATTTTTAATGTTGAAGGAAGATGTATGCAGGTATCAATACTGGAAACTCGCATATGACATGCGAGTTGTTCTAAGGGTAACCCGCGTACAAATCTATACACGAGATGCAATAACCGATACTCGCGTACAACACACAAGTTGCATATAGGAAGAGTTGTGTACAGGACTTGACATATTTCAAAGTAAAAATAACTAGATGGATGGATGATAAATGTAGTCCATAATATGCCCATCTATAGTGTTTTAGGCAACCCTCAATCCATAAATGTCCTTTTGTGTGCCAACATAAGGAATGTTGACACTCGGATGGAGAGGTGCCATTTAGGTGGATAACAAATGCCCCCTAATGTGTGAGGTCAGAGGGAAACGATGGCCGAAATACATTATAATATTTATCTTTGGAGAACTCAGAAATCCAATGGAGCAGAGATAGTACATGAAACAAATACATAATGATGTCATATACAAACTCATATCTGAGGATGCTATGTTCAATTTACTGGAACACTAGCTCCTTTAAAATATTTGAGTACATCATATGATACAGGTATGAAACCATGTATATTACAAAGGTGGATCAAAGCCACATTATATAAGAATGATGAGTCTTCAAAGATCTAGAAGCTGTGTACATGAATAGAACACAATCTTGTGCAACTTAGTCCATAGGTGAGGAACTAAGGTCTTCATAAACTATCCCAAAGAACCAGTACAATACAAACCATGTGAATAAAAGTAGGTTGAATTTGAACATGGAAGGGATTCAACAGTCTGTTAATCAATAAGTAATAATTAACAACTGAAGCAAAGGAATTCACTAATGAGGGAAGTGAATCCTGAGTTACGATCATCAAAACTCTAGGTCTTCGTCATCAGGAAGTACTGAAACGGAACCATGGTGTGATAAGGAAGGAAATAGATCCTCCAACGGATCACAAGAGTGACTAGGAACTGGGTAATAGAAGGGAGACACAATAGATAACAGATATAACAATGATGGGTTCAGGATAGAGATCAAACATTGGGTAAATTCCTTGAACAATGAGCACGACACAGAGATGACCCAAGGCAGTGGTTAACTTATAGATAGAACAACTAGAATTATTTGTCATGTAGGAGACATGATCAGATTCCCCAAGTATAACGAACAGGAGGAGGAGTAGGAAACTCAAAGTAATAGCTGAACAAAAGTGATCACTGAAACATGGATATCGTAAAAGACAAAGAGTGCTATGTTAAAGGAGGACATGCTGCCACTACTAAAAACAAGAGAAAACTTATTCCTTACCTTCCCTGTTAAATTTTAATGAGTCCAGGAAAGTTAACTCGGATCCCTCTTCATTTTTTAACAAGCTTGAAGAGACGGGAAAATAATGCTTGATAGTGTCACTGATTCGTGGATTTAATGAGCTTGAACTAGTACATGCTCAGTTGGTGTTTTCACATTTAGAGAGTCTGAAAACTCCACAGAAGACTCTAGGGGGGTCCTTTTTCAACCAATTTAGTCTCCCGAGGCCAAAAAAGTATAAAACATACCATAGAAGAACTCTCTTAACTTCCATAGAAGAAAAGGTGAACCTTTTTCATACTTAGTCAGGGAGGTCTGAAAAAGGTTAAATTACCACCTACCCAATGCTCCTTCCAAAACAACATAAAATAGCTTGAGTTTTACGGGTGTGAAGGAAAGCAAGATTACTCCGAAAGATCCATTTGAGTATGAGAAATGGGACTTACAACAAGAAACTCGCTGCTTTTTTCTTAAGTGTTTAACGAGCATGACAAAGATACAAAGTACATTCAAAATATTTTTCATGTTTAGGTCTAGAGCATGAAAAGAGAAAAATAAGCTCATACCAGGTGTTCCTTTTCCGTAAATTTAGTCCCTCGGGTCCGGAAAAGTGATAAACCTATACCTGAGAATACTCTTCTCAATTCAAAAAGAAAAGAGAGTGATCCTTTCTCGTATTATTCTGCATGGTCCGAGAAAGAGATAACCTACCACCAATGCGGATTCTCGTTCACATATTCTTAATGAGCTTGAACAGATGAGTTAACTCGGTAGTCAAGTCTGTTTTGAAGGAGTTAGACATGGGCCTAAAGAAACTTTATAAGGGTGGGGAGTCTTATAAAGGGATAGCTTGTAAAAAGAGATTCAAAAGAAACTCTATTTGGCGTGAAAAATAGCTAAGAGGATACCCCTGTATGTGAAACAGTTGCGGCATGAGTACCAAAGAACAACATAGGCTTGAAAGGAAGATACTCATGAAAAAAGGGTCCTATCCACGGAAGAACAATGGTAAAAACAAGGAACTAATGGTTTATAATACCATAGTCCGAGGCAAAATATTGAATACTAATGTTAATGTGGATTGAATAAATATGCCAAAAATGTATTGGAAATGACAAACCACCCTATTGGAGCAACAACACTTGATACTGGTGGAAAACCTGTTTCAAAGCAAAAAAGAAATATGGTATTAGTTCAATGGATTTTCAAACTATAGAAAAAATCCACTTAGAGAAATAAAAATTTCTATAAATAGTTGAAAATCAAAACAAAAATCACCATTTGAAATTTTGAGCCATAAAAAGCAAGTTCTTCCCTCTACCTTTGTTCGATCGTTGTGGACAATTCAATCGACGAAATTGAATTCCGCAAGTTGTAGGTATAGGGGTATCCTCTTAGCTATTTTTCACGCCAAATAGAGTTTCCTTTTTACAAGCTATCCCTTTATAGGACTCCCCTCTCTTATGGAGTTTCTTTAGGCCTAGGTCTGACTCCTTCAAAACAGACTTTACTGCCGATTTAACTCGTCCGTTCAAGCTCGTTAAGAATATGTGAACGGGCATCCGCATTGGTGGTAGGTTATCTCTTTCTCGGACCATGCGAAATAATACGAGAAAGGATCACTCTCTTTTCTTTTTGAATTGAGAAGTGTATTCTCAGGTATAGGTTTATCACTTTTCCAGACCCAAGGGACTAAATTTACGGAAAAGGAACACCCGGTATGAGCTTAGTTTTCTCTTTTCGTGCTCTGGACCTAAACATGAAAAATATTTTGAGTGTACTTTGTGTCTTTGTCATGCTCGTTAAACACTTAAGAACAAAGCAACGATTTTATTTTTGTAAGTCCCATTTCTCGTACTCAAATGGATCTTTCCGAGTGATCTTGCTTTCCTTCACACTCGTAAAAATCGAGCTATTTTATGCTGCTTTGGAAGGAGAGTTGGGTAGGTGGTAATTTAACCTTTTTTCGGACTAAGTACGAAAAAGGTTCACTGTTTCTTTTACGGAAGTTAAGCGAGTTCTTCTGTGGTATGTTTTATACTTTTTCGGCCTCAGGAGACTAAATTGGATGAAAAAGGACCCCGCATACAAATCTGTATGTGAGATGCAATAACCGATACTCGTGTACAACACGTGAGTTGCATATAGGAAGAGTCGCGTACAGGAATTAACATATTTCAAAGTAAAAATAACCAGCTGGATGGATGATAAATGTAGTCCATAATATTCCCATCTATAGTGTTTTAGGAAACCCTCAATCCATAAATGTCCTTTTGTGTGCCAACATAAGGAATGTCGGCACTCAAACGGAGAGGTGCCATTTAGGTGGATAACACTCGTAAAAGAAAATGACATTGTGAAAATTCCATATCGACACCCCAACCATAAAATATATATTCTAAAAAGTCTTAAATGTCGAAAGATAACAGTACCAATGTGATCAAATATCCTAACACTAGATCAGTATGGAATGCCAACAGTCCACAAAAAATAAATTTGGTGTGGATTGATTCGTCCACATATCAGATGTTGTGCTCAACTCTTAGTATTTCATATCAACATGTCTTGTTAGCTGTGACACCCAAAAAAATGATGTAGAAACATTATAAGGCTTTGAGGACAAAGCCTTTCTATGGGAGTGGCAATGTAACAAACATAAAAGGGATAATAATTAAATAAGGTTAATAATTAAATAAAATAATAATTGTTAATTATTATAGTAGTAGCTATTAATGTGAAGGGACAAAACTTTTCATTATGAAATGCTCAAGCCATATTGAAGGCGAGCTATGTTGTAATATCCTATGTTCTTTTTATCTATCCAGTCATCAATATATAGTTGTCCTATTCATGGCTTATTGAATATTCTAGGTGTTCTGGTAATGTTTTTTGTGTGAAGTGAATATAGATTTGCTTCAACATACCCCGCCTTGTTTTATGATTTCATTTTGAGTTCCTACAAAACCAGGGATAGTGTTGTTCTAAGCAAGGACATATGTAATATCCTGAATTTTGACCTAACACTTATGGGCATAAGCCCCATTTATGATGTTACTTTGATGTTTTATTTTGATATATTGGGTCCATAACCCCACTGCATATGAACATGATGATTTTTTTAATATATTAGGCATAGTCTAGTTACATATGTTTTACGTATGATTTTACGTGTTGGGCGTGGACATTGAAGCACATGATTGATGAGATTTTTTGATTTGAACGAGAAGATTTGGAGAACATGAGTATTTAATATGTTTTATGTTGAGAGAGGAGCTCTGGAACACATGATTGTTTATGCTATGTTGAGTGAGAATATCTGGAACACATGAGATATGAAAACCTTTGTGTTGAGTAGGATTCTTTGAAGCACATGAAAAGATAAATTGGAAGTGTTGGGCGTAATCCTTAGACCCTTCCAAGTCGATGCTTAGAATAAGATATGAAACATCAAATCCTTGGCCATTGTATACCTAGGTGTATCCTACAAGTACATCCTAGAATTAGTGTTGAACAAAGAGCTCTAGAATTGCACTGAGTGCTAGGAGTTACTGAAAATAATTAATGATTTCGAGTGAAAAAGGACTCGAGTAAAATATTGATCTCATCCGACTTATTTATAAGTGATTAAATGAAATCTTGAATTTCTGTATCTCTTGAAGTACTAAATAACTACCATGTTATACGAGGGAATCCAACATGCAATGATGTTTAGAGTTTCCTAGCCTAGTATACTTAACCACCTACCTGATGGTGTTAATGAAGAAAGTGTCATAAGTTTTGGGACCATAATATATGATACCTAAAGACAAATGTTAAAGAAATATTATATATATTATTTTATATTTTATACATGGTATGCATAAAGAGTAAGCATAGTAATAATATTAATAATATAAGAAAGAAGGAAACGCTCCATCTATTATTAGTATTACTAAAAGAAAATTAAATAATATAATACCTATACATGTCCAATTGGGAACTAGTTAAAAGTTTCTAAGTTAATTATTAAAAGCACCTAAATTAAATAAAAGGGTTAAATCAAGAAATAAAATTATTCTAATTCTTGATTTAACTTCACCTTTGAATGAAAAGTCTCTCTATAAAGTCCCAAAAGAAAGAGAGGCTTGGTGATCTCTTCCATTTTTGGATTCATTATTCTACCTAATTATTATCAAGAGAGTTCTTGGAGAACATTTTCCTAAGAGGAAAAAGGAGAACTCATTCAGACCTGATATTCCAGATAGGGAATCCTTAACTTAGGAGCTCTAAGCGACTTGCATGTTGGAACCAGCTCGGGGGGGTCTGGATTAAAACTAGGAATGATTCTTGGTCATGGTTGGGTGGAACATGGTAGTTTTGAAGTGATTTGGTAATCTACACACAAGTCAGATTTGTCTGTGAATTGTTAATGCTGGCTAATTGACTATGCATGTTTGAGCCACTGGAATAGCTTCACTTTGTAGGTATGAGGATCTTGAATTCTCTGTTCCATTATCTAATATAATCCCTGATTAGAATAGTTAATGGTTTATGACATATTTCTATCCCTATGTTTGCAATTTTATCTTGTTATAATAGTTAAGGGTTTATGTTGTATTTCTAACCCTATGTTTATAATTATTTCTTGTTCAAGAATTATTTAGGGCTTATTTTCTTCCAACACATTTCTGCATTTTATTTCGTATCTTATACTTGTTTCATAAAACCTACAGACTACTCTAAACATAGTCGATATGTTTATTTTACTTATAGATTCTACTGGTAGATTTCATTTTCCGCTACACCTCTATTAAGGAATAAAATGTCTAATTAAGGTTAAAGCTATAATCATAACCTAATTATAAAATATAATTAATTAAATTATCGAAAACCATAATCTAAGAAATAAATTATTTGTCTTATCAAGTATAAACAATACTATAATCAAATAACAAATTAAAATGCCAAACAGTTAAGGAATCAAGAACTCTAATAGGTCTCGAGCTATTTTATAAATAAACAATACTATAAACACATTATCCTACACTTCAAGAATAATCATTAAAACAAAATAACAATCTAGATTAAACTCATCGAATACCCCTCAGGGTCTGTATGTATTTATTAAGAACCAAGTCATAAACAAAATCATTCCTCATACATTAAAGAAATATTTACATCAAATATGTAGTCCCAATATCGAGACCATCTAATGGTCTGGAGATATAAACAATAATCCATATCGATCCATTCCATGTATAATAAACCAAACTCTTTAAATATTTGACAAACTACATATACAAGAATCATATACGATAACAAAAGTCCTAACAAATAAATATACCATAATGCTATGTACAACAATCATTAAAATGTAGCATAAATACACAGAGGTCGCAGGATCCATTCTTGTAGGAACTGTTTCCGAAACAAACTCATCACTTATTAACATAATGACCCAGTATCAATTCCTATGGATTCGTATGGAATTTCCTCAAAAACGACCCATGGCCCTGTCTCTACACCTGCAAACACAAAAGAAAGCCATGATAAGGAGTATGATTTGAACCCAACTGAACCAACAAAACAATGCTATTAAACCAGTGTGGAATATGTGCCTTCCACCACAACCCACCTTCAAAGCTCCAATCCAACATGCAACATAGAGGCAGAGCCCACACATCCCTATTGCAATTGACCGAAAACCAACGCGATATCCAAGGCCTAAGCTTGAGGTGCACACATACCTAGGCACATTAATGTTGCCACCTTGGCCTCCATCAACATAATTCAAAACCGACATTGTATAGTTTATATCACCCTTTAACATAGAGCTAAGTTAAAACAACGTGCCATGTAAAATATGCATCGAATACATAGGTTTATCCATATTCCATGGAAGGGATAATGGTATGGTTTTAAATATTACACGAAGACCATATCAAAACTAGAACCAAGTTATAACATATCAATACCATATAAAAGTGGGTCATGTAAATAATAATTACAGCCGTAACTAAATCACTATCGTAGGCTCCATAAAAATAATTGTAGATCAAGCTAGTGAAATACCTAGTCGAGCATAAAACAAACTAACAACCATTATATTGTCGCAAGGATATATTTGTAAAACTGAGTGCTACTGAAGAAACAGACAACATAGCATGATTCAAGCTTTTATAGGAAGTTTTTGTCGATAAGTGCACCTAAAAGCAAAATGGAAAGAAATGCATTAGTTCATAAAAACTAAGTAAGACCGATGTGACAAGTAGAAAATAGTTCCCNGGAAGTTTTTGTCGATAAGTGCACCTAAAAGCAAAATGGAAAGAAATGCATTAGTTCATAAAAACTAAGTAAGACCGATGTGACAAGTAGAAAATAGTTACCTCTAAGGTGTTTACAGGGAAAAAAAAGTCCCTCCACTCCACCCCTTTTTCAATAACAAGTTATGTTAGAGTTGTGTATACAACAATAATCAAACTTTATAACCAATGAGTACATAATCAAAGAACTAACATACATGTAAATACAGAACCATAAATAAATATAGTAATCAACATCATGACAACATAACTATTACATTAATAGTCACATATGGAAATATGAAAGCAAGACGTAAGAACAACATACGGCATTACAACATTATAAACAAAGTATGACACATTCTGTAAAGTTAAATAATGTCTAGCTCATGTAAGAAATGATTATCCTATTAATTTTTTTAATTTTAAATTTTGGGGACATTACATTAGTCAAAATTGAAGCATGTAAATGACTCAAACATTTTCAAATAAGCATAATAAATCATTACACACAAAAGTCAGAATCAAATGACAAGATCTTTGAAATCTCCAAAACCAATAAAATAAATCATCCTATGTAGTGAAGACCAAATCTAAATGGGGAATGTGAAACATAACATGTTAATTTAACCATCGATATTATAGAACCAATTGAAATTATAAAAACCAACTCAAATGAATAAAAACAAATAAGGAAAAATGAAAATAATGTGCATTCCGCAATCTGCAATCCATAATGCGGGTTGTGGGTTACATAAATGCAAATTCATACAAAAAGAAACAAAAAATTTCTACAATCCACAACCTGCATTGCGGATTGTGAAAACACAAACAACACGAAAAATGGAATGACCTCTCCGCAATCTGCAATTACGGGTTGCGGGTTGCGAGGATGACAAACTACGATTATTAAAAAATGTTTCCACACCTACAATCCATATTGCGGGTTGCAGGTTTCCGAACGGAAACATTTCAAACCCAAAACCAATCTCTCACAATACGCATTGCGGGTTCCAGGTTGTAGGTAAGACACACTTTTGGGGAAAATTAGTTCTTTCCACAACTCATAAAAAAACACAAAAATGCATAAATTTTTCAAAATGTTAACTAAATCAAATTATGAAAAAGACATAGAAACCATGATAAACAGCATGGGAACCCCAACCTAAATAAGGAATTTAAACATTACCTTTTTCATAAAAAAATTGGGGCACCCATGTTTTGGATAAAACATGGGATCTGTTGTAGCTACAAAAAATGGAGACTATCTAGGAAGAACCAATTACCTCTAAATTATAGTATTGAAATCTATAAAATTTAAGAATGAAAAAAAAATTCTTTCACATGCTCTCAAATAATTTGAATATATTGAGCACTGAATGATATATTATTGGTTGGAATTCAAAGATTCTAAAACATCCAAGTCATTCCCATCATTATCCAAAAGACTTTTTTTAAGATAAACTCATTTTTCAAAATAAATTATTCATAAGATGTAAGAATCAAGAACTTTACCAGGAATTAGCCTCGGGAAATAAAGCCAATCATATAAGACATAGTATTAATAAATGACTCCAATACCACTGGAAGGACCCTACTTCCAGCCAACGTTTATAGCCGCGACAGGGATGAAGATGGGTAACACTTTTTGGCCAAATTTGGCGATGAAAACCTGATTTTTTACTCATGTGCTAGATAGAAGCCCTCAAAATGCATATATGCCATGTGAATTTTGACTTGCAGAAAAAAACAAATTGTAGAATATTATGTTGGCTTCATAGTGATATTTTTTTAAAAATATTTTGGTGTCGTTTAATGTGTGAATTTTTGCATTTAATGAACTGTGTGACCTTAAAAATTTGAAGAAGCTAATAAGTTGCTCGTGTCCACATAGAGTAATTCAATCTTGCATTAATAATTTAAAAAATATATATATATGAGCATGATCTACATAAAATGCAGTGTGATTTGCATATTTTTTTGTTAATTTTTTCGCATTATAAAATTATTTATTATTTTTCGAAAGTGACCACATTCGATTTCAGCATCGTTTTAAACACATATTTGTCCATGTAAAGCAATTTTTTCTATTTTTTCAAAAATTGAAAAACCAAAGATACCCTTTTGAAGAGGACACGTCGATATGTGCTGTGTGCATTTTTAAGAATTTTTTGGCTGTGTATTTTTAACTTTGCTGATTTTTCTTTGAGCTGCTTCGAAGTTGCAGTGTGGTTTTCTAAGTATAAGTTTTAGAAGTAATTAATAAATAAATATCATATGAATGCCAAAATGCATGTATGATACCTCAATGGATAGAATATTCGTTGGTGAATTTATCGGTATCAACTCCGCTCAGTTATGTGCTAGGAATGGCAGGGTGTACACCTATGCAAGGCACATAAAAATTTTCATTTGTTTGAATGTGGGCTAAGTCTATTTTCTTAAGCCCTCGACCGAGGTATTTAAATACCTCGGTCGAGGTATTAACTAAACCTGGACCGAGGGTTTGTAAATCCCTCGACCGAGGATTTAACAAACCCTCGGTCGAGGTTTAGTTAATACCTCGATCGAGGTATGAGCTCGGTCGAGGTCATGTAAACTCCTTTGGAGCAAAATCCCAGGAGTGAATTCAAACATTAATGACACTCCCCGAAGTCCCTAGTACAAAATGAAATGGAGCCATTTATTGAGTAGTGGGATGCAACTGCAAGCAGTGAAAGCTTTTCACATATTGAAAATGGCGAACCATTTTCAATATGTGAAAATATTTCACTGCTTGCAGTTGCATCCCACTACTCAATAAATGGATCCATTTCATTTTGTACCAGGGACTTCGGGGAGTGTCATTAATGTTTGAATTCACTGGAGACTGGAGTTACATAAAGCTCAATTATAATGAATATATTTTGCAGTCTTTGGTAATTTAGTGATTCCCCCACGGCCTCTTTTTATAAATTTTTTGACAGAGGCACCTCGGTTGAGGTATTTATTAACCCTCGGTCGATTTTTTAATACCTCGACTGAGGGTTAATAAATACCTCGACCAAGGGGTGAACAAAACCTCGGTCAAGGGCGTGATAAAACCTCGGTCGAGATATTAATACCTCGATCGAGGATTCAACAAGCCCTCGACCGAGGTGTGTTTTTTTGTTTTTGCCAAAATGCGCTTGCCAAAAAGTGTTACCCAGGTCTGCGGATTCACCCATTAACTAATTAGAACATTTGATTTCCAGCAAGCATACAACATTTATAAAGATTTCCTTTATAGATAATATTTCAAGACTATAAAAGAGTGATAAGCTACTTTATATAAAAGTGAAAAGAATGAAAAACTCAAAACAAACTAGCAAGAAAAGAAAATGTAAGAATAGTAAAATCAAACATATATAAAAGTGGAACCAAAAGCAAATTAGAATCTCACAACTATATCACTCACTAAAAGAAAAAGTAGTGATTAATATATTCTGTTTTAATATATCATGAGACATCAAATTTAATTAGGTCCTTATTACAAACAAAAGAAGCCTAAATTGAAATGTAAAATAATTGCAAAAATAAGCGTTAAAAAATTGTCTCATGCAAACAAAAGAAATATTTCTTTGTCATGTTTGTGGAATAAAAAGAGAATAACTACATCAACTCATATATGAAAATGTGTTGAATCTATAAATTGAATTGATTATAATAAAACTCTTAAAATAAATTTATTCTCTTTTCAATTGAATAATTACGATCAACATTGTTGCTTCACATAAAGTTGTTTAGAACAATAAGGCCTCATTTATTAAAAATTATGTACATAAAGAAAATAAACTAAATTGTGTTCTATTTGCAAGAAATAAATATGTAAAAACCTCTTTTTGCATATACAGGAAAAATGAATAATTCGTGCATAATGAAGATGTTCTAATTTTAATTACTTTGTTCTCTCCCATAATATTCTTGCTCCTAAAACGTGGAAAATAATTAATTCAAAATATTTCATGACATGATTATTATAATTTAAAAACAAAGATATAATTCAAACATGAATGCTTTGAACCAATAAAATAATAAGCCATAGCATAAATAATAGAAAGTGAAAGAAAATAAAAATACTTCCCTAGATGTGTTTGGAGAAGCTTCATTTCAACTTGGACTTAGCATGTTGTCACAAATATTTTATTGAAGAAAAACCAAACAAGAAAAACAAAAATTTATCTATTATACACCTTCTCCTACACTACTAAAAAAAAAACTAAGTTTAATTGAATTTACAATGAAACCACGGAAACAGATGGAATCCTGCAAAAAGGAAGAAGTGAATAATCAGAAAGCATGATATGAATTATTGCAAATAAAAATGAAAAAATAATGCATTAAAGAAAATAAGATGAAATTTATGTCCAAATAAAGAGAATGGAGCCTTACCATATTATATACAAATAAGGAAAAGAGAGTTTTACCATAGTTATGAAATCTTGCTAAGAAGTATTTCTCAAACCAGTCAGCAACCTAATCATGGTATGTACAATGAAAATGAAAAGAATGACATCAAGAGTTTGAAATATCTATGTAATGAAATGGAATATTTGAAAGAGAATCAACATTATTATCATATAGATCCAAAATTTCTTGTTGAACAATTATATCCTTAGGAACGCTTTCTTGAATAAGATCAACAAAATCACATCCAATTTCTTCCAACTTATTATCATAAAAATCATCATAAATTGGTTGATTGAATTGGAAATTCTCAAAGAGATCAAATTTCCTTTGGTTTTTTACTTGAGAAGAGTTAAATATATGCGATGCTGTAAGTATAGAACTAGTATCATTAACATTCTAGTAAGAATTTTCTCCATCAAGCAAATGATTGTAAGAAGAAAAAATTTCTTCATTGAATGATGAATCATAAAAGGAAGAATTCTGAAAACAATAATTAGAAATAGTATTCATTTCCAGCAAAGAAGAATGACAAGAAGACATAGATTGATGCTATAGGTAAGAATCATCTTGGTCTTCTTCATGTATTTCATAATTAACTTGTACCTCTTTAAGACTTAAACATGGAGAATTAGATTCTGAAATGTATAATGAAATGTCATTGTTATCAAATAGATCATGGTACATACAGAAATATGAACATAAAATAAGTGCATGAAATTAATCTCTTTGTAAAATATTTTTCAGATTGAGATTCCGTAAGAGGGATTTTCTCTTCAAAAAATATATGTATGAAAGGTTTCAAATCAAAATCTCCTCCTTCTTGTAATATAGTTCCATAATTTTGTAAAATTTTCTCTCCTATAAAATCATTTAGTTCATAAAATGGTAATGGGAAAACATATCACAAATTTCATAACAATTAGTTGATTCAATATCTATTAAAGGATTAACAGAGTGATAAATATCATAATCTTGAAGCTCTTTACTTATGCTAGAAGAAGATGGTTCAATATTATGATTAGAACTATTCGCTTGTACTTTAGAAGAATCTTCTATAGAAAAATGATCTCCTTCATGATCAGTTAGAATTTGAATTTCATGTGAAATAGACATGGGAATATCAACATTTAATTCATCCGAATCATCATATTGATCAAGATCCATATCTAAGAAAGAGAAGGAGTTCATTTATGGAATTTTTAAATATTCAGATTCTTCATGTAAATGTAATCCAAAAGGTGGATGATTATCAATGTATAATCCATATTTATCATCTACTAACTGATCATATTCATGTGTAATAGAACTAGTGTGCTGAAGCCATTCAAATATCACAGGACGATCTATTAAAGAGAATCTACAATAGAGATTAAAAGTTCTAATTGCAAAATATTTTAATGATTCACCCTTCTTTATAGTGATTTGTTTCCATTCATTACATAATTTAACAAAGTCATAATGTCCAAAAGAAAGCGTAAAAATATTTACAAATGTTCAAAGGAGTGGACAGAGGAAAAAGGTAAGGTTACAAACCATATTGGCCTACCCCTAATAGTGTCACCAACATTATGTCCTTTTTGGGATTATCCAGATATTATCGAAAGTTCATTGAGAACTTCTCTAGAATAGCTCGTCCCATGACCGCTTTGCAAAAGAAGGAAAATAAGTTCTTATGGACAACCATGTGCAAGGAAAGTTTTCAAAATCTTAAGAACCTTTTGATGACCACATCGATACTACAAATTGCATATCCTGATGGTGATTTCGTTGTTTGCACAAATACAAGCAAGTAAGTGCTCAGAGGAGTTTGAAAAACGCAATCTGTTATGAATCACAAACTACCCCACACATGATATTGAGTTAGCCGCCATCATCCATGCCTTCAATATGTGGAGGCACTACCTCATGGGAAGGAAATTCCTTCCGAAGACAGACAATATCAGTTTGAAATATTTATTTGAGAAACCATATCCAAATGCCGGGAATGCCAGATGGTTGTCTTTCCTTAGTGAGTACCATTTCGAGCTAAATCATATAAAGGGAAAATAGAACAAGATTGTTGATGCTTTGAGTTGACGAACTCATATGATATATGAGGTGGCTATAAGTCAAACCGATTCAGATTTATACAAGAGGATTAGAATGACCAACATAGTTGACCCTTCCTATGTAGAAATCCTCAAGAAGGTGCAAAAGGATAGGTTGTTTCAACTACAAAAAGAGCACAAGGTAGATGAAACAATATTGATATGGCCTACGGAGAGATTGTACATTCCAAAAGGAGGGGAGATTAGGTCCAACATCCTCACATAATTTCATCAGATGGCCTACTCTAGGAATCCATGATATCAAAAGATGATATACGCAGTTAAGAGACACTTTTTCTGTCCTAAGTTAAAGTTCGGCATTGCATTGTTTATCATGCAATCTTAGGAATGTCAGGTGGTCAAAGATGAGCACTAACATCCCTCGGGATTAGTGCAGTCATTACCCATTCCGGAATGGAAGTGGGAGGTCATTAGTATGGATTTTATCATAGGTATACCTAAAAGTAAGAAACAAAATGCCATCTATCTTTGTAGTAGTTGACAAATTTTCAAAAGCAACAAACTTCATTACAGTTAAGTTGACCTACAAGGTAGTACACATTGCCGATATATTCTTGAAGGAGATATTGAGATTGCATGGGATACCCAAGGAAATCATCTTGGATCAAGGTACTAAGTTTACTGGAAACTTTTGAATATCCTTATTCTCTTGATTAGAGACATAGTTGAACTTTAGCACTGGTTATCACTCGTAGATAGACAAGAATACAAAAAGGGTAAACCAGATTGTCAAGGACATGCTTAGGATATATGTCATGCAAAACCACACCAAGTGGTAAGATTACCTGCATCTTGTGATGTTTGTGTATAACAAAAAAATACTGGACTTTCTCCAAGATGAGTCCCTTTGAGATACTATATGGACGGAAGCGTAGAACACCGATTACTTGGGATAGCCCAGTGGATCAGCTCATGTTAGGGTTTGAATTGTTAAAGGACTTGGAACAATTGGTTACCAAGGTCAAAAAATGAAAACAAATCACCATATTGATGTAATAATGAATTAGAAGAAGTAATAAAACATCTAAAGAAACTCATCATGGAAAAAGATGTTGAATTGGTGTAAGTCTGGATGAAGTTAGAAAATCAAGAAGCAGAGTTACATCATCATAAACAACAAAAATAAAAAATCTAGCAGAAGTATGATGAGAGTAAGAAGACACATAAGTTAGAACTAGAGAAATTCAACAAGGTTTTATCAAGGAATTTAGAAGAAATTTCCATACTAAGTAATCATAAAAAGACACTAGTCACAAAAATTAAGGAGTTGAAAAGTAGTCAAAAGACATAACAATCTATAGAAGACATTGCAGGAAAACTTCTAGACAAATACGAAGAAAATAGCTGTATCAGAAGGCATAATGAAGATCTTAAGGAATGAGTTAAGAATTCTGAAGATGATAGAAAATCACATGTAGAAGTGATTAAGAAGTTTCAAAATGATAACATGCAGTTAGAAAACAAGTTCAAAAAGATAAAGAACGAAACCTTAAAACCTCAAGAGACGAAAATATAACTTTTTGCTCAAATCAATGCTCAAAAGATGACACTCATAAAAGAAAATTACATTGTGAAAATTCCATATCAACACCCCAACTATAAAAATAGATATTCTAAAAAGTGGGAAATGTCGAAAGATAATGATACCAATGTGATCAAATATTTTAACGATAGATCAGTATCGAATTCCAACAATCAACAACAAATCAATTTGGGATGGATTGATTCGTCCACATATCAGAAGTTGTGCTCAAATCTTAGTAGTTTGTATCAACATGTATCATTAGCTACAACAACAAACAAGATGATGCATACACATTATAAGGTTTTGAGGACAAATCCTTTCTAAGGGAGTGGTAATGTAACCGACATAAATAGGATAATAATTAAATAAGGTTAATAATTAATTAAAATAATAATTGTTAATTATTATAGTAGTAGCTATTAATGTGAAGGGACATAACTCTTCATTATGAAATGTTCAAGCCATATTAAAGGCGAGTTATGTTGTAATATCCGATCATGTTTTTATCTATCCAATTATCAATATATATTTGTCCTATTAGTGGCTTATCAAATATTCCAGGTGTTCTGGTAATATTGTTTGTGTGAAGTGAATAAATATTCGCTTAAGCTTACCTACCTTGTTTCATGATTTCATTTCAAGTTCCTAGAAAACTAGGGACAATGTTGTTCTAAGCGAGGATGGATGCAATATCCCTAATTTTGACCAAATACTTATGGACATAAGACCCATTTATGATGTTACTTTGATGTTTTATTTTGATATATTGGGTCTACAACCCTACTGCATATGAACATGATGATTTGTTTGATATATTAGGTGTGTAATCCTGTTACATATGTTTTATGTATGATTTTACGTGTTGGGCATCGACCCTTAAGAATGTGATTGATGATATGTTTTGTGTTGAGCGAGAACCTCTAGAGAACATGAGTATTTAAGATGTTTTGTGTTGAGCGAGGAGCTTTGAAGCACATGATTTTTTATGCTATGTTGAGTGAGAATATATGAAAGACATGAGATATGAAAACCTTTGTGTTGAGCAGGATGCTTTGAAGCACATGAAAAGATAAATTGGAAGTGTTTGGCATAAGCCTTGGACCCTTCCAAGTCGATGCTGAGCATAATATGTGGAACACAGGATCCTTGGCCATTGTATACCTAGGTGTATCCTACAAGTACATCATAGAATTAGTGTTGAATGAACAACTTTTGAATTGCACTAAGTTTGTAGCTCCCTATTTTTACCATTGAATATAGGCTCTAGATAACTGCTAGTAGTTACTCAAAAGAATTAATGATTTTGGGTGAAAAAGAACTGGAGTAAAATATTTATCGCATCAGACTTATTTACAAGTGATTAAATGAAATCTTGAATTCCTGTATCTCATCAAGTATTGAAGAACTACAATGTTATACGAAGGAATCCAACATGCAATGATGGCATTAATGAAGAAAGTGTCATAAGTTTTGGGACCATAATATATGATACCTAAAGAAATATGTTAAACAAATAATATATATATATTATTATATATTTTATACATGGTGTGTATAAAGAGTAAGCAAAGTAATAATATTAATAATGTAAGAAAGAAGGAAAGGCTCCATCTATTATTAGTATTGCTAAAAGAAAATTAAATAATATAATACCTATAAAAGTCCAATTAGGAACTAGTTAAAAGTTTCTAAGTTAATTATTAAAAGTACCTAAATTAAATAAAAAGGTTAAATCAAGAAATAAAATGATTCTAGTTCTTGATTTAACTGCCCCTTTGAATGAAAATACGATGAATAGGATAATAATTAACGCACATATTAATTAAATAAGGTTAATAATTAAATAAAATAATAATTGTTAATTATTATAGTAGTAGCTATTAATGTGAAGCGACATAACTCTTCATTATGAAACACTCAAGCCATATTAAAGGGGATCTATGTTGGAATATCCTATGATATTTTTATCTATCCAATTATCAATATATATTTGTCCTATTAATGGCTTATCGAATATTCCAGGTGTCGTGGTAATATTGTTTGTGTAAAGTGAATAAATATTTGCTTCATTTGGTATCAGAGCTATATGACCCTTGGCCATTATATACACTTAGTATAAATTTAGTTTTTAAGGTTTCCCTAAAATATTGGACATTGTCCAAAAAGAAACAACATAAAAACAAGAAAGAGAAAAAAAAAGTTAAAAAAGAAAAGATAAAAGTAAAACAAAAAAGAGAGAGGGTAAAAGTGAAACCACACCTGGTTTCTTAAAGTGGGTTTGGGTTTGAATATAAAAGTGCATAATAATTACTAGTAAAGAGAAAGTGAGATTTGAAGTTAGGTGGGGAATATAACACTCATTCCTCCCAACCATCCAATCTACTCACATTTTACAAAACTTAAGGAAAAAAAAAATGCATAATAATTGCTACTAAAACAGCAAGTGAGATTTGAACTTAGGTGGGGAAGGTAACAATCATTCCTCACAACCACCCAATCTACTCGCATTTTACAAAAGTATTGGAAAAAAATGAAAGTTAAGGACTAGAATTTGGAAGGTTGTATATTATTTTATATAACTTAAGTTTAAAAATTATTATTATTATTATTATTATTATTATTTTATTAAAATAATAATTATTTTTGGAAAAAATTGTTATTTGACCTAACAAGAAATAGTCGAAGAAAGTTTTTTCTAAAAGAGACATATTGATAATTATTACATATTTTGTATCTACCCTTCTAGAAGAAAAGAAGACAAAAGTGAAGTATAAACATAGTCACAAACAATGGCTACTACATATTCGGAAATGAAGGCATAGCTACAAACAATAGTGGACAAGTTAGAACAATATAAGGAGATCAATAAATGTCTACAATATGAGGTTGAAACACAAAATTGGTTGAAAGAGTGGGAAGAGGGTGATAATTGCTGCTTATGGAATCAAAATTGATAGCTAGAACAAACCATAAGAGATAACAAGAAAATGTTATGTGATCAGGATAAAGAAATATCATGTTTAAAAATTCACAATAAAAACCTATAAGACGAGATCAGAAAGTCAAATAATGACAACAAATCACCATATGGATGTGATAATGAATTAGAAGAATAAATAAAGCATTTAAACAAACTCATCATGGAAAAAGATTCTAAATTGACACAAGTCCAAAAGAAGTTAGAAAATCAAGAAGCAGAGTTACATCATCATAAACAACAAAAAGATAAAATCTATCAGCAGTATGATGACAGAAAGAGGACACATAAGTTAGAACTGACAAAATTCAACAAGGTTTTATCAAGCCATTTTGGAAAAAATTTCATATTAAGTAATCATAACAAGACACTGGTCACAAAAGTTAAGAAGTTGAAAAGTAGTGAGAAGACAGAACAATCTATGGAATACATTGAAGGAAAGCCTCTAGACAAACAGGAAGAAAATTATTGTATCAGAAGGCATAATGAAGATCTTAAGGAACAACTTAAGAAGTTTTAAGATGATAGAAAATCACATGTAGAAGTGATCAAGAAGTTTCAAAATGATAAACTTTCTGCTCAGATCAATGCTCAAAAGATGACACTCGTAAAAGAAAATGACATTGTGAAAATTCCATATCGATACCCCAACCATAAAACACATATTCTAAAAAGTGTTAAATGTCGAAAGATAACAGTACCAATTTGATCAAATATCCTAACAATATATCATTATGGAATACCAACAGTCCACAACAAATCAATTTGGGGTGGATTGATTCGTCGACATATTAGACATTGTGCTTAGCTCTTAGTATTTCGTATCAACATGTCTCGTTAGCTGTGCCACCAAAAAAAATGATGTAGAAACATTATAAGGCTTTGAGGACAAATCCTTTCTACAGGAGTGGCAATCTAACAAACATAAATAGGATAATAATTAAATAAGGTCAATGATTAAATAAAATAATAATTGTTAATTATTATAGTAGTAACTATTAATGTGAAGGGACGTAACCTTTCATTATGAAATGCTCAAGACATATTGAAGGCGATCTATGTTGTGATATCCTATGTTCTTTTTATTTATCCAATAATCAATATATATTTTCCCTATTAATGGCTTATCGAATATTCCAGGTGTTCTGGTAATATTGTTTGTGTGAAGTGAATAAAGATTCACTTAAGCTTACCCTGCCTTGTTTTATTATTTCATTAAGAGTTCATAGAAAACCAAGGACGGTGTTGTTCTAAGCAAGGAGGGATGTAATATCCTAAATTATGACCTAACACTTATGGGCATAAGCCCCATTTATGATGTTACTTTGATGTTTTATTTTGATATATTCGTTCCAGAACACCACTGCATATGAACATGATGATTTTTTTAATATATTAGGTGTAATCCAGTTACATATGTTTTACGTGTTGGGCGTGGACGATGAAGCACATGATTGATGATATTTTTTTATTTGAGTGAGAATCTTTGGAGAACATGAGTACTTAAGATGTTTTGTGTTGAGCGAGGAGCTCTAAAGCACATGATTTTTTATGCTGTGTTGAGTGACAATATATGAAACACATGAGATATGAAAACCTTTGTGTTGAGTAGGATTCTTTGAAGCACATGAAAAGATAATTTGGAAGTGTTGGGAATAATCCTTGGACCCTTCCAATTTGATGCTCAGAATAAGATCTGGAACATCAAATCCTTAGCCATTGTATCCATAGGTGTATCCTACAAGTACATCCTAGCATTAGTGTTGAGCGAAGAGATCTGGAATTGCACTAATTTTGTAGCTCCCCATTTTTTGCATTGAGTATGTGCTTTGGATAAGTGCTAGGAGTTACTAAAAATAATTAATGATTTCGAGTGAAAAAGGACTCAAGTACAATATTGAGCTCATCCGACTTATTTACAAGTGATTAAATGAAATCTTGAATTTTTGTATATCTTCAACTACTGAAGAACTACCATGTTATACGAGCAAATACAACATGAAATGATGTTTAGAGTTTCCTAGCCTAGTATACTTAATCACCTGCCTGATGGCGTTAATGAAGAAAGTGTCATAAGTTTTGGGACCATAATACATGATACCTAAAGACAAATGTTAAACAAATATTATATATATTATTTTATATTTTATACATGGTATGAATAAAGAGTAGGCATAGTAATAATATTAATAATGTAAGAAAGAAGGAAAGGCTCCATCTATTATTAGTATTACTAAAAGAAAATTAAATAATATAATACCTATACAAGTCCAATTGGGAACTAGTTAAAACTTGCTAAGTTAATTATTAAAAGTACGTAAATTAAATAAAAGGGTTAAATCAAGAAATAAAATGATTCTAATTCTTGATTTAACTTCCCCTTTGAATGAAAAGTTTGTCTATAAAGTCCCAAGAGAAAGAGAGGCTTGCTGATCTCTTCCATTTTTGGATTCATTATTCTACCTGATTATTATCAAGAGAGTTCTTGGAGAACATTTTCCTAAGAGGAAAAAGGAGAACTCATTCAGACCTGATATCCCAGTTAGGGAATCCTTAAGCAAGGAGCTCTAAGCTACTTGCATGTTGGAACCAGCTTGGGGGGGTCTGGATTAAAACTAGGAATGATTCTGGGTCATGGTTGGGTGGAACATGGTAGTTTCCAAGTGATTCGGTCATATATACACTAGTCATATTTGTCTGTGAATTGTTAATGCTAGGTAATTAACTATGCAGGTTTGAGCCATTAGAATAGCTTCACTTTGCAGGTATGAGGTTCTTGAATTCTCTGTTCCATTATCTAGTATAATCCCTTATTAGAATAGTTAATGTTTTATGACATATCTCTAACCCTATGTCTGCAATTTTATCCTGTTAGAATAGTTAACAGTTTATGTTATATTTCTAACCCTATGTTTATAATTATTTCTTGTTCAAGAATTATTTAGGGATTATTTTCTTCCAACACATTTTTGCATTTTATTTCACAGCTTATACTTGTTTCCTAAAACCTACAGACTACTCTAAACATAGTCTATATGTTTATTTTACTTATAGATTCTACCAGTAGATTTCATTTGCTAGTAGACCTCTTTTAAAGAATAAAATGTCTAATTAAGGTTAAAGCTATAATCATAACATAATTATAAAATATAATTAATTAAAGTATAGAAAACCATAATCTAAGAAATAAATCATTTCTCTTATCAAGTATAAACAATACTATAATCAAATAAAAAATTAAAATGCCAAACAGTCAAGGAATCAAGACCTCTGATGGGTCTGGAGCTATTTTATAAATAAACAATACTATAAACAAATTATCCTACACTTCAATAATAATCATTAAAATAAAATAACAAGCTAGATTAAAATCATCGAAGACCCCTTAGGGTCTGTATGTATTTATTAAGAAGCAATTCATAAACAAAATCATTCCTCATACATTAAATAAATATTTAAGTCAAATCTACAGTCCCAATATCGAGACCATCTAATGGTCGGGAGATATAAATAATAATCCATATCGATCCATTCCATGTATAATAAACCAAACTCTTTAAATATTTTACAAAGTAGATATACAAGAATCGTATACTATAACGAAAGTCCCCACAAATAAATACAACATAATGCTATGTACAACACTCAATAAAATGTAGCATAAATACGCAGAGGTCATAGAATCCATTCTTGTAGGCACTATTCCCGAAACAAACTCATCACTTATTAACATAACGACCCAGGATCAATTTCCATGGAGTCGTAAGGAATTGCCTCAAAAATGACCCATGGCCTCGTCTCTACACCTGCAAACACAGAAGAAATCCATGATAAGGAGTATGATTTGAACCCAACTAAACCAACAAAACAATGTTGTTAAACCAGTGTGGAATATGTACCTTCCACCGCAACCCACCTTCGAAGCTCCACTCCAACATGCAGTGCAGAGGTAGAGCCCACACATCCCTACTACAATTGACAGAAAACCAACATGAAATCCAAGCCCTAAGCTTGAGACACACACATACCTAGGCACATTAATGTTTCCACCCTGGCCTCCATCAACATAGTTTGAAACCGACATTGTATAGTTTATATCACCCTTTAACATAGAGCCAAGTTAAAACAACCTGCAATGTAAAATATGCATCGAATACATAGGTTTATCCATATTCCATGGCATATGAGATATTCCATGGAAGGGATAATGGTATGGTTTTAAATATTACACCAAGACCATATCAAAACTAGAACCAAGTTATAACATATCAATACCATATAAAAGTGTGTCATGTAAATAATAATTACAGCCGTAACTAAATCACTTTCGTAGGGTCCGTAAAAATAATTATAGCTCAAGCTAGTGAAATACCTAGTCAAGCGTAAAACAAACTAACAACCATCATATTGTCACAAGGATATATTTGTAAAACTGAGTACTACTAAAGAAAATGACAACATGGCATGATTCAAGCTTTTATAGGAAGTTTTTGTTGCCAAGTTCACCTGCAAGAAAAATGGAAAGAAATGCATTAGTTCATAAAAACTAAGTAAGCCCTATGTGACAAGTAGAAAATAGTTACCTCTTAGGTGTTTCCAGGGGAAAAAAGTCCTGCCACTCAACCCCTTTTTCAATAACAAGTTAAGTTAGAATTGTGTATACAACAGTAATCAAACTTTATAACAAATGAGTACGTAATAAAACAACTAACATACATGTAAATACACAACCATAAATAAAGATAGAAATGAACATCACGACAACATAAGTATAACATTAATAGTCACATATGGAAATATGAAAGCAAGACCTAAGAACAACTTATGACATTACAACACTATAAACAAAGTATGACACATTTTGCAGAGTTAAATAATGTCTAGCTCATGTAAGAAATGATTATCATATTATTATTATTTTTTTCAAATTTTGGGGACATTACATTAGTCAAAATTGAAGCATGTAAATGACTCAAACCATTTCGAATAAGCATAAGAAATCATTACACACAAAAGTCAGAATCAAATGATAAGATCTTTGAAATCTCCAAACAAAATAAAATAAATCATATTATGTAGTGAAGGCCAAATCTAAATGGGGAATGTGAAAGATAACATGTTAATTTAACCATTGATATTATAGAACCAATTGAAATGATAAAAAACAACTCAAATGAATAAAAACAAATAAGTAAAAATGAAAATAATGTGCATTTCGCAGTCTACAATCCGCAATGCGGGTTGCGGGTTACATAAATGTAACTTCATACAAAAAGAAACAAAAAATTTCTACAATCCACAACTTGCATTGTAGATTATGAAAACGCAAACAACACGAAAAATGGAATTACCTCTCCGCAATCTGCAATTGCGGGTTGCGGGTTTTGATGATGACAAACTACGATTATTAAAAAATGTTTCCGCACCCACAATCCATATTGCGGGTTGCATGTTTCCAAACAGAAACATTTCAAATCCAAAACCAAGCTCTCACAATCCGCATTGCGGGTTCCATGTTGCAGGTAAGACACACTTTTGGGAAAAATTAGTTCTTTCCACAACTCATAAAAAAACAAAAAAATGCATAAATTTTTCAAAATGTTAACTTAATCAAATCATGAAAAAGACATAGAAACCATGATAAACAGCATGGGAACCCCAACCTGAATAAGGAATTTAAGCATTACCTTTTTCATATAAAAATTGGGGCACCCATGTTTTCGATAAAACATGGGATCTATTGTAGCTACAAAAAATGGCAACTGGCTAGGAAGAACCAATTATCTCTAAATTACAGTATTGAAATCTATAAAAATTAAGAATGAAAACAAAATTCTTTCACATGCTTCTTCTCAAATAATTTGAATAGATTAACCACTGAATGGTATAGTATTTGTTGGACTTCAAAGATTCTAAAACATCCAAGTCATTCCCATCATTATTGAAAAGACTTTTTTTAATATAAACTCATTTTTCAAAATAAATTACTCATAAGATGTAAGAGTCAAGAACTTTACCAGGAATTAGCCTCGGGAAATCAAGCTAATCATAGAAGACATAGTACTAATAAATGACTCCAATACCACTGGAAGGACCCTACTTCCAGCCAACATTTATAGTCACGACAGGGATGCCTTTTAACCGCACCTCCAAGCTCTCTGGTCCCAGGTTACTGATTTAGATACATAGCTATATAGTTACTCAATTTACTAATGGGTAAGAAGCATCAAATAAATATCTACGAGTGTGGGATGACAAAGGATTCTTAAAATTCATATATATAATATTTATGATTTGGAATCCCACAACACCACATATGAAGGCACTGCATCCCAGAGGAATCATAGCCTCAACAGGGATGTCTTTTAACCCATTTTGTCTGATGGCTTATATCCCAAATAGCAAGTTTAAATAAATATGAAAACTATGTGTAATGTGGTAATCCCAATTTGAGTTAGCCTAGTAAATGGCGGACCACACTTAGAAACTCCTTAAGAGAAAGGATGGCGTAAGGAATCTAAAGATTACTAATATTTATAGGTTGAAACTTCTTTCACGAAACTAATTCCCTTAAAAGTAATTAAATTCAAACTCATACATTCATGTTGAGTTAAATATAAAGTTATAAGGACAATGACAGAAAGATTCAAATAGAATTATCAACAGAGTCTTAATTGATTTTTCACAGTCATAGATTAACTAATTAGAACATTTGATTTCTAGCAAGCATACAACATTTATAAACATTTCCTTTATAGATAATATTTCAAGACTGGAAAAAAGTGATAAGCTACTTTATTTAAAAGTGAAAATAATGAAAAACTCAAAACAAAATAGCAAGAAAAGAAAATGTAAGAATAGTAAAATGAAACATATATACAAGTGGAACCAAAAGCAAATTAGAATATGAGAACTATATCACTCACTAAAAGAAAAAGTAGTGATTAATATTTTTCGCTTTAATATATCATGAGATATAAAATTTAGTTAGGTCCTTATTACAAACAAAAGATGCCTAAATTGAAATGTAAAATAATTGCAAAAATAAGCCTTAATCGTCTCATGCAAACAAAAGAAATATTTGTTTGCGATGTTTGTGGAATCAAAAGAGAATAACTACATCAATTCATATTTGAAAATGTGTTGAATCTGTAAATTGAATCAATTATAATAAAACTCTTAAAATAAATTTATTCTCTTCTTAGTTGAATAATTATGATCAACATTGTTGCTTCGCATAAAGTTGTTTAGAACAATAAGGCCTCATTTATTAAAAAATATGTACATAAAGAAAATAAACTAAATTTTGTTCAATTTGGAATAAATAAATATGTAAAAACCTATTTTTGCATATACAGGAAAGATGAAGAATTCGTGTGTAATGAGGATGTTCTAATTTTAATTACTTTGTCCTCTCCCATAATATTCTTGCTCCTAAAACTTGGAAAATAATTAATTCAAAACATTTCATGACATGATTATTATAATTTAAAAACAAAGATATAATTCAAACATGAATTATTTGAACCAATAAAATAATAGGCCAGAGCATAAATAATAGAGAGTGAAAGAAAATATAACTACTTCCCTAGATGTGTTTGGAGAAGCTTCATTTCAACTTGGACTCAGCATGTTGTTACAAATATTTTATTGAAGAAAAACCAAACAAGAAAAAAAAATTAATCTATTATACACCTACTCCTACACTACTAAAAAAAAAACTAAGTTTAATCGAATTTACAATGAAACCATGAAAGCATATGGAATCCTGCAAAAAGGAAGAAGTGAATAATCAGAAAGCATAATATGAATGATTGCAAATAAAAATGAAAAAATAATGCATTAAAGAAAATAAGATGAAATTTATGTACAAATAAAGAGAATGGAGCCTTACATTATATACAAATAAGGAAAAGAGAGTTTTACCATAATTATGAAATTTTGCTAAGAAGTCTTTCTCAAGCCAGTCACGAACCCAATCATGGTATGTACAATGAAAATGAAAAGAATGATATAAAGAGTTTGAAATATCTATGCAATGAAATGGAATATTTGAAAGAGAATCAACATTATTATTATATGGATCCAAAAATTCTTGTTGAACAATTATATCCTTAGGAACGCTTTCTTGAATAAGATCAACAAAATCACATCCAATTTCTGCCAACTTATTATCATAAAAATCATCATAAATTGGTTGATTGAATTGGAAATTCTCAAAGAGATCAAATTGCTTTGGTTTTTTACTTGAGAAGAGTTAAATATATGTGACTCTATATGTATAGAACTAGTATCATTAACATCCTGGTAAGAATCTTCTCCATCAAGCAAATGATTGTAAGAAGAAAATGTTTCTTCATTTAATGATGAATCATAAAAGGAAGAATTCTGAAAACAATAATTAGAAATAGTATTCATTTCTAGCAAAGAAGAATGACAAGAAGACATAGATTGATGATATAGATAAGAATCTTCTTGGTCTTCTTCATGTATTTCATAATTAACTTGTACCTCTTTAAGACTTAACAATGGATAATTAGAATATGAAATATATGATTAAATGCCATTGTTATCAAATATATCATGGTACATACAGAAATATGAACAGAAAATAAGTGCATGAAATTAATCTCTTTGTAAAATATTTTCAGATTGAGATTCCGTAAGAGGGATTTTCTCTTCAAAAAAGATATGTATGAAAGGTTTCAAATCAAAATATGCTCCTTCTTGTAATATAGTTCCATAATTTTGTAAAATTTTCTCTCCTATAAAATCATTTAGTTCATAAAATGGTAATTGGGAAAACATATCACAAATTTCATAACAATTAGTTGATTCAATATCTATTAAAGGATTAATAGAGTACTCAATATCAGAATCTTGAAGCTCTTTACTTATGCTAGAAGAAGATGGTTCAATATTATGATTAGAACTATTTGTTGGTACTTCAGAAGAATCTTCTATAGAAAAATCATCTCCTTCATGATCAGTTAGAATTTGAATTTCATGTGAAATAGACATGGGAATATCAACATTTAATTCATCTGAATCATCATATTGATCATGATCCATATCTAAGAAAGAGAAGGAACTCATTTATGGAATTGCTAAATATTCAAATTCTTCATGAAAATGTAAGCCAAAAGGTGGATGATTATCAATGAAAAATCCATATTTATCATCTACTAATTGATCATATTCATGTGTAATAGAACTAGTGTGCTGAAGCCATTAAATATCATAGGACGATCTATTAAAGAGAATCTACAATAGATATTAAAAGTTCTAAGTGCAAAATATTTTAATGATTCACCATTCTTTATAGTGATTTGCTTCCATTCATTACATAATTTAACAAAGTCATAATGTCCAAAAGAAAGCGTAAAAAGATTTACAAATGTTCAAAGGAGTGGATAGAGGTAAAGGTAAGGTTACAAACCATTCTTTGACTCATCCTTCGAATGTGAAGGCTAACAATATGAACAAAATATATTGATCCAAAATTTTGTTAACAAAACAATTATAGATAAATTGAAGAACATGTTCTTGTGCTAAAATTTCTCCCTCACCATCAAATTTTACTTCTCTCAGTCTCTTCAACAAATCTGTTTGAAAATGAAGAGTAATTTGTCTAGAAAAAGAAATGAATACAGATTCATGAGCAGAAAAGGAACTATATACAGATTCTTGGCCTAGAGCCATTTGAAGATAATCTGATTAAGATAGCTCAAATGACCTTACATGTCTGATGACCCTCCTTCTAGCACCATTTGTTGATTCCTCGATTATGTAGGTGTTGGAATGGTGTCCAAGGAAAACAACATGGGATGAAAACCCAACCAAAGGCTTCATATGATCCTATGCAAGTATTACCCTATCCTCGAGCTAGTTGGTGTGGTTAACACGCATGAATATTCGTCCTCCACTGGCAATCTTTGAGTTGGTGGGTTTGGATCCAAAATAATTAGTCTTAGTATGAAGGAAAATAAGATATTTTATCACTACAAAACAACAGATCTTCCTAGAAGGAAATCTAAGCTGAGTTAGAACTATTCTAAGAAGGAATATATTCATCATGTGCAAGGTAACTTGGTTCGAATTCAAATAATTTATTCATCAAATTAACAAAAATGTAAAATTAAATCATTTAACTTATTAATTCAAATGTAACCAAGAAAATAAAATTACTGATAATTATTTAAAGATCAAGCATATCCAATATTACCTTGTAACTCTTATGTTAATTGAAAAATTAACATGAATTATTGATTTAATAGTTTTTGTAAATCATTTGAAGAAATGGATACATATTTTAATCAAAGAAATTTAATTAAAATAAAAGTATACAAAGACTCATGAATTAAGATAAATACAAATCATAAATCAATGCGTTAATAATTGGATGCAAAATCAACAGTATTCATTGATAATTAGAGTGAAGAAATCATACATCATCAAAGAAATTTGATAATTTACCCAAATAAGATGCCACAAGAAACTAACTTTGATTGATTGTTCTGCAAAAAAATTCTTTATTCAAGTGAAACATTGTTTCTATAGTCCTTCCCTGGAAATTATGTCCCTCACGGCGGCACCTCCAACTCCACTTTTTGAAATACAATAAACTGATCTCTAAAGATTTAGAGAAGAGAAAAGAAGAAATTTCATTCTCCCATATGTAGAGATTGACCCTCATTTCCCTTCTCTGAATGACGAGGCCAAATTTATAGAAGAGAAGAGAAGTGGGAAAGATAGCATCAAATCCTCGGATGTCTGTTTCATTCAACTATGCAAAAACGACCGTAATGAATTTCTAGAAAATTCACCTCTATTCGGTCATGTTTTTTTCCCAAACTGTTGATAGATTTGGAAAATTGTTTAAGATTAGGGGTAAATGGACCCATTTATGAAGTGGGTTTTCAACTGTTTGAGATAATTCCTCACGATTTTCTCATAATCCTTCATGCAAAAAGATGACTCCTATATGTGCGTGATCCATTTTTAAACTTCATCCTTCATGGCAACAACAAATTAGGGTTTAGTGAAATACTTTGTATTAACATTGTAAAGAGTATGATATTAAAATCCAATTGTATAAATAAATTATTAATATTATATTTTAAAAGTATATCTAATATAATTTAAACAATAATAATAATCTTAAGCAAAGCTAATTATTCATTGTAATATATAATACTTTTCTTAATAAAAAATGATTGACTTTTTCTATTATTTGATGTACACCCTTTCAAGTCATAAATAAAAAGGATTAAAAATAAGTGTTCAATCAAAATATTCTAACTTGTCAATATTCTCTTTAAACTTTTTGATTCAAAGAAGTTCAAATCTATTGCTAAGACTACTGAAACATCATATGAACTTAATTAGTCAAAATTGAAGCTTGTAAATGCCTCAAAAAGGTTTGAATAAGGATAAGAAATCATTACACAAAAAATTCATAATCAAATGACAAGATCTTTGAAACATCCAAAACCGATAAAATAAATCAGCTTATGTAGTTAAGACCAAATCTAGATGGGGAATGCGAAAGATAACATGTTAAGTTAACCACTGAGATTATAGAACCAACTTAAATGATAAAAACCAACTCAAATGAATAAAAAACAAATAAGTAAAAATGAAAATAATGAGCATTCTGTAATCTGCATTCATCAATGTGGGTTGTGGGTTATGGAAATGCAACTTCATACAAAAACAAACAAAAAATGTCTACAATACACAACTCGCATTGCAGATTGTGAAAACACAAACAACATGAAAAAAAAATGACCTCCGTGAAATTCAAAATTCCGGGTTGTGGGTTGCGGGGATGACAAACTGCGATTATTAAAAAAAATTCTACACCTGCAATCCATATCATGCGTTTTTGGTTGTGGAATGGAAAAGTTTCAAATGCAAAACCAAGATCCCGCAATCCACATTGCAGGTTGTGGTTAAGAAACACTTTTGGGAAAAAATAGTTCTTTCTGCAACTCACAAAAACACACAAAAATGCATAATTTTTTTCAAAATGTTAACTAAATCAAATCATGAAAAAGCCATAGAAACCATGATAAACAGCATGGGCCCCAAAATGACTAAGGATGTCATGTCCCCGCCCCTCTACCGGAGAGAGGACGTGACTATTGCTGCTATCTAATATAGGAAACTAGCCCCACAAACATAAAATGAAAATTGCGCTAAAGTAATAACATGCACAGATACATAAATGTTTAACACACAACGTAAGCAAATCCATTCCATTATTCAAATGTTCATTGTAATTCATTATCAAAAGAAAATGCAAATATTTATACACAAGAACTCTTATCTTATTAAGAGGCTCATCTACAACCAGCTATGTCGCTACAACGATCCACCCAACCATAGGCCAGTGTGCTCATCAATCACTTAGAATCATTGCCACCCCCAAGCTGGGCATGATTTCCAAAAGGAATAAGGAACACTAGTAGGATCACACATAGCCAACGATATGTCAAAATGCAGTCAAGATAAAGCTATGTTTGGGTTTATCATATTGCCAAGGGGATGGTAAGGCTTGTTTGCTGAGCTAGTGAACTCAACCATAGAGCTATGGACACCTACACAAGATTTGACTTGGATTTCCCAACATGTAAACACCCAACACAAGGAATCATCCCCTTCTCTGTTGTATAGTATCTCATGCTATGCATTTCCTTCTAGTGCTATTCAGGATGTGCAGTAATGAATAATTAGCTCTCAAGATCTCTCAGTGAGGATCCTCATGCACTAGGTTTATCAACCAATTTACCTCTTCCACTCCTAACTTGATTCAGACCCAAAAACAAATGCATACACCATAATTACACAATTTCTGGGTGGAGGGAAATAGTTTGGCAACAAAATGGATTTGTAAGGTGGGTGAAAACAACACCCTAACAACAATTTGTATCCATGGGACGTTTTGTCCCTAACATGGCCAAAAATGAATTCTATACACAATAATTACCATGCTGGGCATGGACAAGAACGTCCTTGAAGACAAAATCATAAATGGTAAGTGGGTAAAACATCCCCAACAGCCAAAATAAAATTTTATCTTGGAAACCAGTGGATAAAGGAAACAAAAATCATGGGTAAGGAAACCCAACCATAGACCGATACAGAAAGGAAATTCTCAGCTCGAGGAAAATGAAGAAGAGACTGGCCATGTGAGGGAAAATATACACAAGTAACCCAAAAATGAATTTCACACACATAAACAATTTCAACCATTTGAGAGAGCCCCAATGTGGGTGACGGATGATGAGGAAAAATCCTAGGACCTCCAAAATCATGAATCATAACACACAACAGGAAAAATCCTAAAGGTAAAAAAGACTCCCAACCTTCACTGTGTGAGGAAAATGGAAGAATGGGATCGTGGTCTCTTCTCCTCCTGTCCACATTAGGATGAACATGATCCCTGGTCGAGTGTGCATGTGGGAAAGGACTAATAGTCCTACCACACACCACTTCCCATACAAAAATGTTTTCCTGAGTCAATAAATGCACCCAACTAACTCCAGAGGATTTAACTTAATATTTGAGACAAGAATAATACAAAAAGGTTGTTGAATGAGACAAGGGATAAATGGTGAGTAAGACAAAAGATACATGACAACCAAATGGGATCACCTCTTGACACTTGGATTTACCCCAATTGCTCCCAAGGGTTAGACATTCCCCCCCATAACCTTAGGAAATCACACCCCCATCTCATTATTTGTTGCATTGACATAGCTAGTTGGGGTTTATTTAATTAAATTGCATATTTACATGATGCGAAAATTATAATGTGTCGGCTAGCACAATATACCATCGACAATGATTTTTAATCATCGAAACATAAAATGTTAAATCGATGGTGGGTATTTTTCCTTTATCTCCACACCATGATTAATTACAATATATACATCATATACGTTTAATGCAAATGGGGTAAAAAATGAGGTGTTACAATCCCCTCCCCCTTCAATAGCACCGTCGTCAGTGCTTTACAAAATTGAACAAAATACTACACTAGTACTGCCTCAGTGCTCTACAGAATTGAACAAAAACAGATGTGCCAATTGCATGGAATCGTCCAGGTTGCATGTAGCCTCTTCAGGACCATAGTGCTCCCAATTCACCTTTACCTTCCCTATGGTTTGGTTCCAGAGCATTATGACCTTCCTGTCAAGTATGCACATTGGCTTGATTTGGAACTCTCCCTTGGGTTCCATCTGAATCACATCCCAATTTATCACATGCTTAGGATCATGTACATATTTATTAAGAAAAGAAACATGAAAAACATTATGAGCTCTAGTGCTAGTAGGCAATGCAATTCTATATGCAACTGGCCCTATTCTTTCAAGCACTTCAAATGGCCCATAATATCTAGGTGACATCTTGGCAGAACTTCCAAGCTTCGAGGAACTCTTCTTTTCCCTCACTCTGAGGTAAACATGTTCCCCAACACTAAACTCTCTATTCACCCTATGCTTATCTGCATAGATTTTCTGTCTGTCTTGGGCTGCTTTCAGATTCTCCCTAATCCTTTCAACCTCTTGCTCCATCTCCTTGAGAAATTCTAGACCAAGCACAACCCTATTCACTAGATTATCCCAAGTCAGTGGTGTCCTACACCTCCTTCCATACAAAGATTTATATGGAATCATCCCCAAGGATTCTTGCTGCCCATTGTTATAAGAAAAATCTACCAAGTGTAAATAATCTTCCCACTTGGTTGGTTTGTCCATCACATACATGTGAAGCATGTCTTCGAGTACTTGATTCACTCTCTATGTCTACCCATCAGTATAAGGATGGTAGGAAATTCTAAAGTTCAACATTGTACCCAAATATGAAAACAACCCCTTCCAAAAACTGGAAGTGAACTTGACATCTCTATCAGAGACTATTCCCTTAGGAAATCCATGCAATTTAAAAATCTCCTTCATGAATATCTTTGCAATGTCATCAGTATTATGCATAGACTTAACTAGTATGAAATGTGTTTCCTTTGTCAACTTGTCCACCACAACCATGATGGAATCATGTTGTCTCCAAGTCATTGGAAATGCTATAATAAAATCCATGGAAATAACTTCCCATTTCCATTTTGGAACTAGAAAGGGCTGCAACAAACCTGCAGGGTGTTTATGCTCAACCTTTACCTGATGTCATTTCATGCACCTTGAAATATATTCATCCATGTACTTTTTCATTCCTTGCCAAAAGTATTTCTTTATGGTTGTAGCAATTGTCTTCTGATATCCTGGGTGACCATAATATGGAGGTTGATGGATTTCATCCATAACAACTCTCCTCAACTCTGCTACATTTGGAATATAAATTCTTCCTTTATAAGTAAGAAGTCCCTCTTCTTCCAATTCATATCCCTCATACCTCTTTTCAAGACTTTGTTGGTGCAATTTGTCTTTTACATGCACATACATTTCATCTTCAACATTATGACTAACAATCCGTTGTCTCAAATATGATTGGCAAATACCTTATTCTCTCTTTCGTTTATGTGTTTTATTCAAAATCAAACTCACATAAAAACTATAGCCATCTTGCTTGCCTAGAATTTATATTAGGTGATCAAATAAATACTTCAGACCACAATGGTCTATCCTTAACTCAAATCTTCTTCCCATCAAGTAATTCCTCGACATATTGAGAGCATGTACTATGGCTAGAAGTTCTATATCATGAGTGGCATAGTTCTTCTCATGCCTCTTCATCTTTCTTAACTCATAACATATCACATGGTTGTCTTGCATAAGGACTCCTCCAATCCCTTGTCCGCATGCATCGGTACACACCAAAAAATCTTTCTCTGGGTCTTCAACTTTCAATACTGGTGCACTGGTGAGAATATTCTTTAACGTCTAGAAGCTTTCTTCACACCTCGCTGTCCATTCAAACTTTATCCCCTTATTTTGCAAACAAGTGATGGCATGTGCAACTTTGGAGAATCCTTCAATGAATCTCCCGTAGTATCATGCAAGTCCCAGAAAAGATCTTACATCTATCACATTTCTTGGAGCCGGCCTATTCATAATGGCTTCAATCTTTTCAGGGTCCATAGATATACCCTCTTTCGAGATAATGTGACCCAAACACTGAATTATATCTCTATAGAATTCACAATTGCTTGACTTTGCATACAANCAATTGCAATGTCAATCTCAAATGCTCTTCATGCTCTTCCTCATTCTTAGAATAAATAAGAATGTCATCAAGGAAAACAAGAACAAACTTGTCCAAATAGCTACCGAAGACACTATTCATAAGGCACATAAATGTAGCTGGTGCATTTGTGAGACATGTGGAAGCCCTAACTGTGTATGTGGCTGATAAGGGTGTCTAAGGCTTACAAGACACAGAGAAAACCCAACCAAAGGATTCAACCAATCCCATGTGAGTATTTCTTTATCCTCGAGCTGTTTGGGATAGTAATCTCCCATTGATACTTTTGTAGCCTCCACTGGCTTATGGTTGGATTTGATCCACAGAGGATTCGTTTCCCAGATTGGAAAACAAAGTAGTGATGAAAAGAAAAGGAAAACTTAAACCTAAATGGGAAAATAAACCTAATCTGAATCTAAACTATTATGTGAAGGCTGTTGAATTGATTACATGTTATCCTGATGTGTTTGAAGAACAGGTAAATCACCACATAAACAAAAATGTAAACGAGATGACAATCCTCTTACTCAAATCACAATTATTTAAGGAAAATTAAATAATAGCAACTCAAGATTGAACCATTCAAGGTAACCTGCATATACACATGTTAGTTGAAAAACCAACATATAACTGTAAAACTTTTACTATTGAATCATTTGCAGAAATAGATAAAGATAGTTAAAGAATAAATCCATAGAGCTCTATTAGTGTATTAACTAGTAACAAAGAGAAATATCAGTGATGAGTAAACACATTAATCAATTACAAATGAATCAAAACAACATCTGATCATTTGGAACAAGAAAGTTGAGATCTTTCAAAGAGATTTAATCAAATCAAATACAAGAGATAAAAAAAAACAATACTGTATTTATTCAAAATTCTGTAACAAATTACATAAACCTTATGAAAAATAGAGGTGTTTTTCAGTCTCCTGTATCAGTCTTCCTTATTCCAAAGGTCAAAAGTCCTTAATACATTCAAGATCATCCTCTTAAATAATTATTACAAAGAAAATATTCCCCCCTAAAGGGGATCAAAACCTAAACAAAGCTAGTATCCCAAGAAATATCTCCACGTCCCTCAAATACATAGAAATTCCTCAATATCATGGTAACTGGCAGATTCAATACCAAGCTGGGCATTGCACTTATGATCTTCAATCTTGTTTTTAGCCATTTTAGGCCAAAATCAGATATAGATGTGGATATTTCCTTCCACTGCGAATGTCTACTTGATTAACTGATCTACGTCATGTATGCTGATGTGGTCAAGCTTCTTTATCTTCTCCTCCTCTTCATCCCTTCGCTGCTCCACTTTCTCAATCATCAGTCCAGGTGGACATGCTTTTTCAATAATCATCACTGTAGGAAAGGTTAATTCATCCATAATATTATCAGGTGTATACCATATTCTGCTGCAAATGGCTTGTGCTTTCTTTATGGCTTCAGCCATTGTTTCATCTAAATCTTCCTAGGATATCAAGATAGTCTTGATTTTGTTAAGCTGGAAGTTAGTACGAAGAGTGACATTATCTAGATTATCTTTCATGTATCTTTTCCATTCTGTGACCTCATCATAATCCTTTGAAGCCATGTTGTCTCTTCTCAACTAGGTCTTCTAGAACAACATACATCTTGTCAAAAGCCATGTGAGTTTCAAAGAAATTATCTAGAGTTTTAAATAAATCACAGACCAAATCATGATGCTCCATGTTAGTTCGAATGGAAAGCTCTTTAAACTCTTCCCGGGAAAACTTAGAAAATGAAGATGAAGTTGCACTTGCAGTTGCATCTTCATATTGTCTTTCTAACAATGTAAGCTTATGAACCAAAGTGGCATTAACAGTCTTTTCTCTTTGCAGCTCATCATTAAAAGCAACATTCTTCACTTGAAGTTCATCATGCTTGGCCTCATGCTATATCTTGAGTTGTTCCAATTCCTCTTTCAGACTGATAATTTCTTCTTTCTGTTTATCAAACTCTTTATTTAAAGTATTAACAACATCAAAATTGGCACCTGTAAAAGCTCCTGGAATAGATGCAACATCTTTGGCATACACCTATGGATCATTTGATCACTGGGTACATACAACCTCATTTGCCAAGGATATTTCCATATCACTCTTATCCCTTCCCCTCTGCTTTCCCCTCTTTACTGCTGATTTATCAACTTTACTATACCGATATTCTCCCAGAGATATCACAAAATCTTCATTGAATTCATCCCTCATCTCATCAATGGGGAATATATTAATGTGAGTGGATATCAGAGAGGAGGTTTGAGTTGTGGTGTGAGAGGTCATGTTCATAGTAATATGATAAGTGGATGGAGAGGAAGTAACACTCTGAGCAAGAGTTACTTCAGGGTATGATGAAATGTCAGGAACAAAAGTTTCAATAGATGAAACTTGCAAAGTAGTGGCCCTGAGTGATGATGATGAAATTGCTGAAGTTTTCTCAAGAACAAGGGATGACACTGAGCTGAATGAAGGAATATGCAATGGAATTTTGGAAACTAGAGGTACACTAGACGATGAAATGGGCATATCCACAGACACATGTGTAATAGATTCGGGTAGACAAGTGGCATCTTGATAAAGCTGGGACATAAAAGGTGTCACAGTAGAACCAACAGATAATGAAGATAAAGCTATTATTGATGATAGAATTAATGTATAAGAGGATGGGCTAGACTGGGAAGAAGGTTGTGATTGTGGGGGCGGTGATGAATATTTTCCACTTCTACCATTAAATAAGTTATTAAAATCCTATAAATCATTACCATTTCCAGTTTCAATGGTAACAAGCACAGGGGAAATCCTTTCATCTTCTTCCTCTTAATGAGTCAAGTATATAGTAGAAATGGGGATGGAGATCTTCAACCTTTTGAAAGGTATATCTTCAACCTGGGTTTTTTCATATTGAGTCTTTTCAAAAACAATGGTAACCTAAGAAGCTTCAACTGGCTGAGAAGTTGCAATTTCTTGAGTGTCGAGTGCTGAAGTAATTCTGCTCAGTTTCTGTTTGATTTGCTCTGAAGTATAAAAATAGGCCTTGACCTGCTGCTCAACAGATGTTTGGGGAATTTATTCCATGGGAAATTTCCCTTTACCTATTTTTGAACTAGTTTCCATGGATGTATTTTTGGCTATTAGAGCCTCCTTTGCCGCAGCTTGAGCTTCCTTTTCTTGAATGTCTAACTCCATAGACCTGTAATGTCGAATCATGTCCCTAATTTCCTTTTGGTATTGCAATATATGAATCTATTCCTCTTTTCTTTTAGCCCTCACCAAGACATCGAAAAAAGTATCAACTCCTTGATAGATAAAGTCATATGGAGTCTCCTCATGAGTGTATCCTGTTTTAAAGTGGTTATGATTGAGGTGGAGATCAACAATCCCCTTGGGATCATGTTTCATTTTACTAGAAAAGCCAAGTTTGAGTGACACTATGTGGTCACTGAGCTCTGATGCACAAGTAGAAGTAGGTATGCTCAAGGATCCAAGGGTTATAGGAAACTTGGTACAGACTTTCCTCTTAGGTTCAACACATTTCTTATAAATCCCCTCTGTGACCATTTGAAATGAAATCTCTTTAAGGACCGACCTATCTAGAATGACCTTGGGTAGCATATGAGCTTAATTGCTACCAAAAACTCTAATATAGGTGAATGATTCGCTGACATACCAATCTACATAGTCTATGAGGGTTTTGGCTTCTGGTGAGAATGCAGGAGCTTCCTTGTTGAAAATCAGGAAATCGACCCGACCAAGGAAACTCTCACATATATCATAAAACATGGTTACATAATTGGTATCCCATAGATCAAAATGATAAATGTGCATAGGTGGGACTGGTAATACCCAAATCCATCCCATATTGGGGTAACGAAACTCGGCACAGAAGGTATCCACAATGAAGGAAGAAAGATAAAAGTTGGGCTTTTGCCTAGCAGTAGATTTTTGGAATTCGTGTATGGAATTTTTGAGTTCTAGTGACAGGATTGAATCCTAGGGGAAAGAGTCACCCCTAGTTATGACATGGTGAGTGATGAGAGCCAATTCTTCCTTGAAGTAAGAGCAATTGGGGAGACCGTAAATCATACACAATGTAACACCCCAGTTTTGACCCCACTGCATTAAATGTATATGATGTATATATTGTAAATGATCATGGTGCGGAGCTAAAGGCCAAGGCCCCACCATTGATTGGTTATGCTATGTTTTAGGTTGAAATATTCATCGATGGTATATCGGGCATGCGACATACATATCAATTTTTGTCATCATGTAAATATGCATCTTTAATTAAACAACCCAACCTGCTACGGTTGCGGCAACTAAATTGAGAAGGGGCATGATTTTCACAAGGATAAGGGGGGGGATGTCAAACCTTGAGCCATGAAGGAAAAAACCATGTGTCACCACCTTGTCTGATCCAACTACCACCTTAAATGTTCAGCTGAGTAGTTGAGGCATTTATTGTTTTGGGAGTGGAGGTGGCAGGATTGCCAGTCCTTGCCCCACCCACACACTCCACCAGCAATGGAGCCTCACGTTCGGCAGAAGAATGACTACTACGCATTTTTCTCATGGTTGTATGTTCATCCATGTGCATAAGAAGAGCTATTGATCCTCACACAAGGACCATTATCTGTTCATTATTCTCATGCATAGGATTTTTCCTGGTTTCGGGCTCACACATCGAGCTGGGAGCCATGCTCTTCCATCCACGATTTGCTGTGAAAGGCCATTCACGTTTTCAGTTGTATGTTCTCCTTACAGACTGGTATGGCCATGTAATCTCCCCGTCATTTTAATATTGAGATTGGAACTATTGTTCTTCCTGTGAGTTGTGGTCATCGCCGTTCTCCTCAATATTTGTTGTGATTGTTGTGGTCTTCTTTATATTTTGGGGACGAGAGTTTGTTCATTTCACGCACAGGTCGGGAGATTGTATTTTCTTCCCCAGCATGGTCTATGTAAGTCTTCCTGTGGCTTCATTTCCATGGACGTGCTATTGTTCCCCACGTTCATTGGTTGTGTATGGTGTTACGCTTTGGGGCTGCTGTAGATTGTTTGGAGTTGTTTTCCCCTGTTAAGCTGAAATTGCTGATTGATTGCATGTGTGCAATGGTTGGTCTTTGGACTGTGTTGGGAGTAGGGATGGGGGCTTGGTTTTCTTGATAAACCTGCTGGATGGAAACCACACAGACAAAGCTAGAGGGCTGGCTTTCTTCTCCACAACCCCTGAATAGAACTTGAAGGGAATGCAAGGCCTGAGGGACTGTGTAGCAGAGAAGGGATTGATTCCTTGTGTTGGGTGTGTGTGGGTGTCTTAGAAGCCAGGATAGTTCTGGTGTAGGTGTTCTTCGCTCTATAATGGGCTCACGAGCTTAGCATTTAGCCTTTCCCAACACCTTGATGGCTTGATAAACCTGACCATGTTGGCTTGGTTGTCTTGTTGATGGACTGATAAACCCAACTATGTTGGCTTGGCTGTGTTTGGTGTATCCTTGGCTATGTGTAAGCCTGCTTGTTCCTTATTCCTTGGAGAATCATGCCTAGATCCGGCATGGCAGTGTTGCTAAGAGATTAAGGAGCACACTGGCCTATGGTTGGGTGGAACGTTGCAGCGACATAGCTAGTTATGGAGCGAGTTCTTCAGAAGATAAGTAATCTTACATATTTTACTTATACAACCACATTTTTTGTTACTGAATGTGATGAACATGTTGAATGAATGCTTGTATGAATGTATGATTGCTTCCGTGGTGTATGATAAATGATCATGTATGCATTTCTAGTTCAAAGCATTTTATTCTAGCATTTCAGCATGTTATTTTATGAATGCACATGTTCATGGGGCTGGTAGCCCGGATGGTTAACGCCATGGGAGTGTTCTCTCCACCAGTCGAAGGCTTGGGGACGTTACACACAACATCTCTATGAGTAGGGAGTAAGGTTCCTTGAGCCATTTGATGGGGTAAAGTTGGTCTTTCCTCTGGGAAAACTTGCATGGTTCAGCCATCCATGATTTCAGCATTTGGTCAAAATTGAACCTATATTTGGTAGCCTTAACAAAATTTGCATCAAGGAGCTTCCTAAAAGGTTTGAGGGCTTAAATCCTCACAAAGGTTTCAGAGAGGAAGTTGGCCAATTGCATTCCAGTACTTGTGTTAAAGGAACGGTTTTTCAGATTAGCATGGTCTATAATCCATATGATTGCATCATTATAAGGGACGACGGTTGGTCTTGAAACAATCATATGCAAGCCAGAATCCCTAATTCTCTAATAAATGAGTTGGTCACCCTAGAAGTATGTAAGGTAATTGTTATCAAAGATGGAGTAAACTCAGGACCAATCCAACCGGTAAGTTTCACTCACTCAGCCACTGGTATTAGAGAAGACACTGAAATTTGGGTCTTTGGTAAGCATGTCTTTCTGGAGGTTTTTGCACCTGGTAATTGGGGATGTTTTGGATGTTGACATGTCTTGTTTGAATGCTTGAACCATAAATTAAAATTTAATTATAAAGGAATAATAGTAAGCAATTAAAATTGTGAGAAGGTGACTTGATAACCAACCTGAAACTGTAGTGAACACTCTCGAAATTGCTTGGTAAAATCTGAAGGTAAATTCGTGCAGAAGAGCAAATTACAATGGTAAAAACAATGAGGAAATTGTAATAAGACCACTATATTTATAATTCATGGGAAATGATACAGACCGTAGGATGAGAGTGAAAAGAATGGTCAAGATAAGGTTTTGCGGGATGCGGGAGAAAAACATGAATCTAAATTTTATTAATCATTCCGCAACCTACATTCCACATTTTGTGAGATGTGGGATGTGGAATGTGGAATCATGAATCAGTGACACTTTATTCAATCTACTCCACATCTTGCATTCCACATTTTGCGGGATGTGGGTTGCGGGCACATGCAAACCAAATGATAAACAAACGACAACCCCAAAACCGACATTCCCAATTTTGCGGGATGCAGGGTGATCAAAACATATCTAAAAAATATACCGCATCCCGCATTCCATAATTGCAGGATATGAGTTGCCGAAAAAGGAAATTTAAAACATCTAATTAAAATATCTCACATTCCACAACTTGCAGGTTGCGGGATGTGGGCTGCGGGATCACAAAACAATTCCAAACAAAACTATCTTTCCAGATCGCAAAACATAGAAATCAAGCATGGATTTTTTTGGGAAATTTGGTTGATCCCAAGAGTCAATAAAAATGTAATTGAAGCCAACAAAGTCATGAAGGATCATACCAAGTTACCTTTGTATGTGTGATAGGGCTCCCATGTCAAAATAATATGGGATTTGTTGTACCTACAACAAATGGCGACTAGATGGAAGAACCAATTATATCTGCAAAAAAATAACCCTTTCCAATCAAACTTGTCAGTAGAAAAAAGATTAACTCCCAAGAAATGTTAACATATGAATGTAACCAACAAAGAATTATCAAAATTATTAATGCACTTCCATCCTTGGTCATTTTAAAGAAAATACAACTCTGATTCAGATTTCATTGGAGGATCAAGATCATGTGAACTAAGGATGACATAGGCATGCAGTTTTGAGTTGAACCAGGGGTCAGATCTTGACCACTTTGGATTTTTACACAAAGGCCACAGAAACCATCATTTATTCCTTTCCTTTCTTCTCTTCTCTTTTTATTTTTTGAGGAAAGAATAGGATTTCCTTGACATAGGACCATTGTCCCATGTTTTTGTTATTAGTGCCATTCACAAACCTGACTTGGAAACTGAACAAGTTGGCTCGATAAGGATACCTCTTATCTTCCAACTATATGGCCAAAATAAAGTATTATGGCTTGGGAACCACCTAGTGACAGTTTCAGTCCAAAATCAATCCTATGATCATAGTGAGACTGGCCTTAGATAGGACCCCCTCATCTTGATGCACAATACTCTCTTGTTCGGGAACAAATGGGGTTTTATTTTGTACATGGATTATAAGACACTTCCATGGCTTTGTGTCCACATGATGGTAGCATTACTCACTAACGCTCTGCAGATCATGAATGAGTTGACCTGTGATTGGATCTCCCATCTTCTAGAAAATTGGAATCCACCTACCCATATTATATGGAAAAGATGTCATTCCACTGAGCACCTATGAACCTAATGAGATGGATCATGAAGAGAACCCTCATCTTGCAATCCACATAATAAAATATATGGCCATAATTTAATTCCAAAGAGTAAGACTGACCAGGATATGAAGATATGCCACATTTCTCTAATGAGACATTAGACAGGATGAACCTCTTCTTCCATGACTATCACCATCAGAGTAATTATTGTAGAATATATTAACCTGGATGAGAGAGCATTAATATAAAATTATACAAATATGGTTATCATTCACATATAATAGATCCTGATACCAGTTAGGAAAGATAGAAATTGACAAATCTGTTTCAGTTAAGAGTATTGAATACTGAGGAAAACTGATTACTCATCATTGCCAAATGGTAGAGATTACCCAAAAGTCACCAATTATCAAGCAAAAATTTAGAAAATAGAAATGAAAATAACAAACCAAACCTATATACAGGGTTGAAAAATATTTTCAAACAAAATACTTCTTGAGCAGAAAAACATTCACTAGGTAGGTGTCAACGATGCCTTCCAGTGTTTGTAGCCGAACCGTACTAGGACCAATCTTTTCTGTAACAATGAATGGTCCCAGCCAAATTCATTGAAACTTGGTGCACTATTTGTTTTCCTTGTCTTGTTTGTCCCTTCTCAACACTAAATCTCCTACTGAGAAGTCTTTTCCCAAGGAAGACCTCTCATCAAACCATTTATTAACCAACTGTTGATGTTGGTAGAATTTGTTCTTGGATTTCTCTCTATACTCTTCTAACTTGAGCAGAGAATCAATCCTCTACTGTAATGGGTAATTGTCATTGTTTCGGATGGATTGGGCCAGATGCAACGAAGGAATGGTGAGATTAGATGGCAGGAAAACTTCCTTTCCATAAACAAGGGAATAAGGGGAGTTACCAAGGGCTTCCTTGGGGGTGATTCAATCTTCCCAAAGAGCATTGTAAAGGTGGGCATGCCATTTTTTATGATGTGAAGACGCTGTATTTTTTAGAATGCTTATCAATTTTTTGTTTGAGGATTCTGTAAGTCCATTTACCTGAGGATAGTAATTAGTAGAAAACTTAATCTTGATCTCCTTTTCAAGGGCGTTGATGGTCAGTTCAATGGATTGGAAGTATGAGGCATTGTCAAAAACAAGATATTAGGGGGTGCCAAACTTGGTGATTGTCTGATTCTCAAGGAAGGAAATTACATGGTTTGTGTTACACAGTATTAAAGGGACTCCTTCGACCCATATTGTAAAATAGTTAGTGGCTGTCAAGATGTAGTTATGTTTTAAAGAGGATATGGGGTTTATGGGTATGACAAAATCCAATCCCCACTGCTAAAATAGGAATTGGACTACTACTAGCTACAAAGGGAAAGTAGGTTTCTTAAATTTTCGAGCACACTTCTGGAAAGGCTCACATCTTTTGACAAATGCATGGGCATCTCTGAATAGGGTAGGACAGTAGTATCCTACCCTGATGATTTTGTGAGCCATTGTATCACCTGAGAAATGTACACCTGCAGGTCCTGCATGAAATTGAAATAGGAATTCATCAGTCTGATCCTTTTCCAGGCATCTAAGAAAAACCCCATCATAATTCTTCCTAAACATAACTTTATCAATAAGCTGGTACGGAGATGATTTCATCCTTAATTCTCTATGTTTTTTGTAATCAAGTGTTTCAGTAGAAAACCCATTATGAATAAAATTTTGATGTGGTCATACAATTCAGATGCCACAGTTTCAAGTACATTAACAAAACTTGTAGGAGTAGCCTCCTCATGTTCCCAATCAGTATGTTGATGTTCAGGATCATTTGACTGGGCAGTGAGCTGACACAAACCTTGTCCTCTGACAATCTTTGCAGGCTTGATCTCCAGATCATATTCTTGAAGGGAGGTCATCCAGTGAGGTCACTTTTCTCCCAACTCCTTTTGGGAGAGGACATTGCGAACGATCACATAAGGGACAATCACCTTAGTCCTTGCCTTCAAAATATACGACATGTAATTTTTTACCAATTTATATACTGTTTAGGCCTATTTTTCAACTTGGGAGTAATTGAGTTTAGCTCCTTTGAATGTCCAACTCATGAAGGAAATGGGGATCTCGGCATCCTCATGATTTTTCTATGTTAGGATAGCTGCATAAGAAAAGTTAGTAGCAAACGTATACAATATAAAGTCTTTACTCAAATATGGGGACATAAGAGCAGGTGCTTCTACTATGGCTTTCTGAATTTCAGTAAATGCATTATTTTGTTCATCAAACCACTTAAATGGTACATCCTTTTTGACTAGAAATTGTAGGGGTTTAACAACTTGAGCAAAATTTTGAACAAATCTACGAACAAAATTGATTTTACCCAAAAATGACTGCATTGCGTTACAAGAGTTAGGGAGGCCAATCTTGGAGATTGCTTCAGGACATTCAAGATCGATGATCATACCTTCCTTTGAGACCATGAAACCCAACAACTTACCTTCCATTACCGTAAAGATGGACTTCTTGGGATTGAGGAAAATGCCAAATTTCCTGCATCTCTGGAATACCTATTTTAAAGCAGATAAATGATCCTGCCATTTCTTAGAGTAAATTGTTACATCATCTAAATAAACAATGACAAAATTATGGATCAAGCCCCTAAATGCTATGTCCATAGCTCTCTCGAACGTGTTTCTTTTGTTTATTAATCCAAATGACATTCATCTATATACAAATGTTCCCCAAGGGGTTCAGAAGGAGGTTTTGAGTGGATCATCGAGTGCAACTAGGACTTGGTTGTAACCTGAAAAACCATCTAACAGCAAAAACATCTTGGATCCAGTGGCCTTCTGAAGAATCTACTCCATTGGAGGAACATGATAGTTGTCTTTCTTAGAGGCTCGGTTCAGGTTTCTAAAGTCTACGCAGAGCTTGATTTCCCTATTCTTCTTGAGAACAGGTACCAAATTGGCTATCCATTACGTGTGCCTGATGGGAAAGATGATCCTGGCCGAGAGAATCTTGTCAAATTCTTTCTTGATAGAAGGTTCTAGACTGGGGTGCATTTTCCTCAGCTTTTGCTGATATGGCTTTACTTCAGGTTTCATAGGGATGTTATGATGCATGACAATAGTGTCAAAAGTCCTTAGTTCATCATATGTCCAGGAAAAAATGTCTTTAAATTCCCTGGATAGTCTAATGAATTTTCTCCATTCATGATGGGATCAATGAATTCGAAAATTGATAAATCAGGGTTCTTGCTCTATTCCCATATTGACATGTGCATAATTAAGGGTTGAGCTCTAGGTCTTGCAGTTGGGAGTTTGTCTAAATTTATATTGTAAATTGTAAAACTCTTCTAGACTAATGAAAGACTTGGGGATGATATTGGAAGTGTTAGATAACAAATTCTCAGGATCAATTTCATCAATAGTCATACCTATGAAGGTGTCCTGGGTTGTCTGGAAGTCCAGTATTTGTTGGTTGTCATCGAACACTTTCCAACTTGTGAAGTTGTCTGCTATTGAAGGCCAGTACATCAATTCAATAGAGAAAGTTTGTGGAGACAAACCTTTATGAGTGATTAGTATGGATGCACTATTGGATAACAAATATGTGTCAAAGTTCTATGATCTAGGGACGGATTTAATTCACTAAGCACGTAGAAAAACATTGTATTTGATTGCGTACCTATTTCACTATGATTTATGAGTCTCCTACACATTCAATTGCCTTAGATCCCATATCGATAGCTTTTCTGAGTCCTTGGACCAATGCCTCACAATTAGCGATGTTATTGGTGTATTCAATTTCCAATCTACGTGCAATCATTGTTTTTATCCCTTTCGTATCAATTAGTACACATGATGCGCCTGCTCCTTCCTTTGACCTAGAGCCATAAAAAAACAAGGTCCAAACTATAGGATCAATTCTGAAATTCGGATTTACATTATATACATTATGAACAATAGTGCTAGAGAATGGGATAAATGTAAGATGAGTTAGCTGAGAGTGTTTCTGCTCATTCTCTGTTGACGAGACATCAGCAGGTAAGTCTCCAAAGAAAGTGTCAAATGTGAAATGTTTAATTTGATTATTAAAGAAGGAGACAGATTCGTTGGAACAGTCGAGATCAGTTACAGTTTGTTTCATGAATGGTTCTCTGTCAACTTTGAGCTTGTTAGGATTCCTGTTGAGAGGCAACCACAGGTGAGACCAATCAGTAGCAAAGTAACCTTTTAGTTTCTATGACCAATATCGACTCAGCCACATACCATAAGTCTCTAGAATATTTGCAATTACAATATCAATAGTCTGATGAATCCAGGGATCTGCAGATGACCTGAGAAGAACGTTCTTGAGTCTCCCTACACCTTTAACCTTGGATCTGTCTAATTGCACAGTTTGAATAGGACAAGTTTCCCAGGTGGCATTGAGAATTTTACATACATAAAGGGGCACAACATTGGATGAAGCACCTAATTCTACCATACATTTATGCACATTCCTGTTAAATATTTCAAAGGTGTGTAAGAAGGGAGGAGTGTCCTTGCTTCCTGGCTTTAGGTTGTTTGGTCGAGGAGTGGAGTCAAAATTATTATTCTGATCTTCTTGGGGTTGATTTATGATCATGCTTTTGGGAAAGGAATCCCTTATGGAAATATTTTAAGAATATCAAATAAAGATATGTTTGCTTTGACTCTTTTAAGGTCCTCGACCAAGCTGTACTCTGGCTCGAGAATGGGGGTGTCCTTCTGAGTTTGAGTATTACCTTTGCTATGGGTCTATGTCTAAGGTGATGGCTCCTATGGAGATGGCCCTTTAGACTTGGTGTTGTGTGTGTGCTATAGGTTAAAACTTGTTCTGGGTTCTTATTCTTCTTCTTCCTCTGAAAATAAGCTCATAGAGATAACCTGCTGGTCATCTTCCTCTTCATCTTGGGGAGGTTGTGAATCTTGAGTGGACTGATCTTCAGAGGAGTTAGGAATGTGTGGTGTTCCTGCAGCTAAGGATTTCAAGAAAAAAAAATTTCTAAGGTGAATCCCTCGCTAGGATTTGGAGGTGGTGGATTCTGAGGAGGTTGGGTGGGTCACCTAAAAGGAGACCTATTAAATCCTCTATTATTTGATTGGTTTTCATTGTTTTTCTTCTTAAGATCTACCATCTCCTTAGAAATTATTTGGAGGAGCTTCTTCACTTCAGTCATGTTGAATGTATCCTGATTAGTAGCAGAGGGTTTAGGAGAACTATCACTTTTCCTACGTGAGGTAGACACTTGTTCAGATGTGGGATTAGGGTTGTCCTTGAGATCGAACATGTCCCTCTCAACCTGTATTGCTTCAGAGAAAGAATTCTGTAAGGAATCCTTATGGGCTCTCTTAACCCATCTGGATATTTGGGTCAGAAGACCCTTAATGTTGTATGCTACCAGTAACTCTTCAACAGGGAGTACTATACTCGAGATCCTATTCTTTAGATATGAAAAATGTTGATTGTAATATTTGACTATTTATTTACCCTTATTTTTCATGGAAGAGAGCTCTATGACTAATTCCTCTGGGTTTTAGTCATCCTAAAAATTTTGAGTGAAGAGTTCAGAGAACACATCCCAAGATGGGATGGAACTGGCTTCTAAGGCAAAGTACCAAGTAGAATATTTTCCCTAGAAGGTATAAGGGAACAATCTATGAACCATGTCTTCATGTATGAAATTCCTAAGTCTAATGGATTACATGAAGGATTTTATGTGGTATTCCACAGGAATTTTTTTATCTGGATTAAATTTTGGAAGCCACTTCTTAGGGTTTTTAGGTAATCTGTGTTGATCACCTAAAACAGAGATGTCATCTCCATATAACCAAGGTCTGTTATGTCTTTTATCTACCATAGGAATAGGTTCCTGTGATGAGACTGAGGATTCAGAATCAGATGACTGGTTTGAAGAAGATGAGGAAGAGGGAGGAGACGGTGGTGGTCCTCATACTCAGATGTTGGGTCAGGGAGTGGATGAATTTTGGAAAGGAGAATCTAGATCTAACCTAGAGGTAGATGGTTCACTGGGGAGAGGCTGATTTGATTCAGCATTTCAATCTCCCCAGTTAAGATTGCTTTGATTATGTGGAAATTGAACCAGGTGATAGATTAATTTTACTCACAACAATTAACAATTGATCATGCAAAATCACTCACAAAGAGATTGAAAATTGGAGCTGAACACTAAACTGTATTAAATCAGTGTACAATATCCAACCCTATAATAACATAGGTTGCTGAATAAATAACATACATCAGGTATTTGAATGCATGAGGAGCAATTCGAATATAGCATAAAGCAGGCTTACCAAAAATAAGCAAATCCCCCATAGGTGTAAAAAGTTGATCCCAAATCTGTCATGGAGCTCACGAATTAGCAAAAAGGCTTAGGCAAGCTAAAGAGTGGTGGAATAGAAGCTCATACATTCTTTTTCATGGAGAAAAGAGAGGAGGATGTGTAGGACAAAAAACTAGTCAACCTCACCTAGTCTAGCTTTTCCTTTTGCCTTAAAACACTGAAAAAGCAGGCAATAAAGTAGAAAAAGCAGAAGGGTGCCTAGGAGGCCAGGAATAAAGCAGATTTGATTCCTTGGGATTTCCCATGTGCTACATGAGTCAAATAACGCAAGTTTGACCATTATGGATAGGTAATAAACAACTTGCACAAGGTGGGACACATGAACTAGGATAATAAGACAGAAATAATTAAATTAATGTCTAAATGGGTAAACTATGGGTTGATTATTCTAAAACACCCCCTTAAGCCTGAATTATGAGTAATATATTAGAAAATTATAGGGCCTAGCAACAAGGTTTAGTCACCCTTTACATACTGCATGTCCATTTAAACAAGGAAAGAGGCAAAACCAACTTGGGAAAATCCTCCCTTAAACATGGACTGTAAAACAAAATTGTAGAATCTTGTCTTCACTCATGCTTTCACAGCATGATCAGCAATCCCTAGTAGTGATTTGAGTTTGCTGAAGGTCTTCTTAGAAAATGCTTTGGTGAATATATTAGCTACTTGTTCCGAAGATGAGTAGAAGAGTAGGTGAATGGTGCCATCATGCACAAGTTCTCTGATGTAGTGCATATGGATCTCAATGTGTCTGGTTCTCTGCTTCTGAACTAGATCTTTGCAGATTCGAATGGTACTCTGGTTATCATAGTAGATGGTATTTGATTACTCTGGTTCGAATCCACACTCTCTAAGTAAACCCTGCAACCCTAAACATTGAGTTGCTGCATTAACAACTCCTCTGTACTCTGCTTCTGTAGATGAGAGTGCAATGGCACTCTGTTTCTTGCTTGACCAGCTGATTGGCCCTTCTGCAAGAATGAACACATATCCTGAAGTGGACTTTCTATCTGTGCTATCACTTTCCCAATAACTTTCAGTAAATCCAATCAAATCAAGATCAGATTTTGCTTTATAGAAGATCCCATGTGTCCTTGTTCCCTGAACAAAGTTAAGGATCCTTTTGGCTGATTTCCAATGGATCTCTTGAGGCTGATCCATGAATATAGAAGCCACACTTACTGCATAAAAAATATCAGGTCTAGTATGTGTCAGATACAATAAACATCCATTCAATTTCCTATACAGTGTATTGTTTACCATCGGTGAAGAATCAACTTCTTCCAGCTTCACTCCTGAAAGGAAAGGAGTTTTGCTTGCTTTGCAATCCTTCATTTTGAATTTTTTCAACAAGTCCAAGGCATATTTGGACTGGTGCACCTTGATTCCAGCTTTGGTTTGAGATATCTCAAGCCCCAAAAATTGATTTAAGAGCCCCAAATTTGTCATGGAGAAGGCTTGGTTCATAGCTCCTTTTAAGGAAGCAATCCCAGCTTGTGAGCTTCCTGTAATGAGGAGGTCATCAACATATAACACAATGATCATTAATGAACCATTAACTAAATTCAAATAGACATTTGTATCTGATTTGCACCGAACAAAATTCAGTGATAGCAAGAAGCTATCGATCTTGGCATACCAAGCCTTGGGGGCTTGCTTTAGCCCATACAATGACTTTCTCAACCTGCACACAAGAGAAGGGTTAGTAGCAAATACTTGAGGCTGCTGCATATATATCTCTTCAGTGAGATCTCCATTCAGGAAGGTACATTTTACATCCATGTGATGTGCCTCCCATTGTTTTGAGGCTGCAATGGCTAGAGCTAGGCTAATGGAATCCATCTTTGCCACTGGGGCAAAGGTCTCATTGTAATATATACCATGAACCTTTGAGTATCCCTTGGCTACCAATCTATCCTTGTACTTCAGTGGTGAACCATCAGCAGAAAATTTTGTCTTATAGACCCACTTACACTGGACTAACTTTCTTCCTGGAGGAAGATCCACTAGCTCCTATGTGTTGCTCTTCTGGAGTGAGTTGAACTCCTCCTTCATGGCTGTTTTCCATCTTGGATCTCATATTGGTTCTTCATATTTTTTAGGATTAGACTCCACCATCAAATATAATTTTTCAGAAAACATAGGATCCTTCATGCACAGACCACTCTCAAACTGAGATCTAGTCCTCCTTGGGTCATTGGGATCCCCAGCTAGCTCACCTGCTGCATGTAGTGTCTTGTCTGCCCATTTTGGCCTTGTGGGGCTCTTAGGGTCTGCAATAAACTCATATCCATCAGAAAAATCAGAATCATCATGTTCAACAAACTCTTTACTTACTTCTTGAGGTTCAGGTGGTGAAGAGGCTTCACCAACTTCCACTGCTGCAAGGGGTTCTTCCTCAAACTGAACACAACTTTCAATGAAGGATTTGTTTGTGCTCAAATTTATCAACTTGTACCCTTTCGAATCTTCAGAGTATCCAACAAAAAGACACTCTTGGCTTTGGGGATGCAAATCCTTCCTCTTCTCTGTCGGGATTCTAGCCCAAGCCTTTGAGCCAAAAATCCTGAAATGGGTCACATCTGGCTTGTGCCCACTTCATGCTTTGAAGGGAGTCATTCCATCAAGATGTTTGTGAGTCACCCTATTCCAGATATAGGCTGCACAATTGATAGCTTTGTCCCAGTACTTTGGTGGCAAAGTTTTGGCCTCCATCATGCATGTTGCCATCTCCTTCAGTGATCTGTTCTTCCTCTCAGCAACACCATTTTGCTGTGGTGTGTAAGGGATAGAATGCTGCATCTAAATACCTACATCTGCACAATAATTAATAAACTTAGACTTGACATACTCACCACCATTGTCAGATCTGAGGGCCTTGAGTTTCCTTCCAGTCTAGTTTTCAACCAAAGCCTTAAAGACTTTGAATAGGCCAAAAACTTCATACTTGTGCTTCAGGAAGTGAACCCAACAATACTTGGAAAAGTCATCAATGAAGGTCAATGCATATTTGGACTAGCTCATAGACATATGAGGTAATGGACCAGCAACACCACTGTGGATCAGCTCGAGGGGTGCAGAGGTTCTCTCATGACTAGCTCTCTCAAATTTGTGCTCTGGGTGTTTTCCTAGGATACAACCTTGGCAGACTCCTTTGGAAAATTTTATCTTGGGAAACCCTATGACCATCTCTTTTTCACTAAGATCAGAAAGATACTTGTAATTTAGGTGGCCAAATATTTCATGCCACAGCTTGCTGGCTTCATTAGCATGAATGAGAAGAGCAGAGGGGCTTGAGTGAGGTAGGAAGTGTGAGAACATGTATACCTTTTGAGCATGATTCGCAACTCCTTTTGCAATGACTCTACCAGTTGAAATCTCTATGATCTCAACTTCATCAAGGGAGAATATGACCTTCTTAGGAGACCCGGTGTGGGTCATCTGGTACACTGATAGGAGGTTGGAGGTGAGACCAGGCACATACAGTACATTGCTGAACTAACCATGATCAAGATCTATCCTTCCTTTGCCTTTACTTTCAGTGAGAGAGTCATCTCCCAGTACAATAGATGGTCCTTTCGACATATCCAGTGAGGAGAAGGCCTCCTTAGTCGAAACCATGTGTCTTGAAGCTCCAGAATCAATGATAAAACTAGGTGAGCTTGATGTGCCAGCAACTAGAGCATGAACTCTCTCTCTGTCATCTGAACTTGATCCTCCTTCTCTCTTCTTTGAGCTTTCTGGAAGGGAGATGCCATTCTTCTCCAAGAGTTGGGTCAGCATGTCTATCTACTTTTTCATACAAGATATTTTAGAGTGATTTCCCTTATTGCAGTATGCGCACTTGTTCATTTCACCTTTGTTCTTCTTCTTCTGGTAATTCTTCTTGGGACCTTGTGGATCCTCCAGAGACTGTTTCTTGTCTCTCTTTTTCTCAGGTGGATTTTTAGCTTTATTTTTGCTTTTTGAATCCACCTTCGAATCTCCAGCAATCAAATCTTGATATTTGGATGGTTTGATGGTGCCCATCATCACCAGATTATCCTGTTCTTGTGTGAGAGATTCCATGAAATCTGCAAGGCTAGGCATCTTCCAGGTTCGAGCTGTCAGTTTTGTGGCATAGAAGGTTGAAACAAACACTGAATAATTAGGGCCCAGCTTTGAGATGATGGCCAGTACGAGCTGATCATATTTCTTTTCAATACCACACTGTTTCATCTGCAAAACTAGTGCTTTGAACTTGGAGAAATATAGCTGCAGGGATTCAAAGCTATTTGGACTCAGAGAAATCAGCTCATTTTCGATTTGATGTCCCCTCATCTCATCTGTCTTTCCAAAAATATCAGCAAGCTTCTCCCATACTTCATTCGATGATGTCAATCCATCAAGATGGAAAAGGAGGTCTCTAGAAATACTCAGACACAGGAGGCCATAAGCCTCATCCCTCTTGTTGTGCCATTTTATCTTCTCTGCAGCTGCATTGGGCTCTGCTTCTGTTGCCATAGTCACCCTGTAGAGGCCTTTCGCTCTCAACAGTATCTCCATCTCTACTTTCCATTCAAATAAATTGAAAGGAGTCAAGATAGTTTTCTATGATTGATCCATAGCTTAGGAAATCTGTCCCGGCTATCAGTAGAAGGGTCCCAGTCACTGATGTTGAATTTGCAAAACAATTTTTGAAGGAGAGAAACAATGTACAATGGCTCTAATACCATGTGGAAATTGAGCCAGGTGATAGATTAATTTTACTCACAACAATTAACAATTGATCATGCAAAATCACTCACAAAGAGACTGAAAATTGGAGCTGAACACTAAACTATATTAAATCAGTGTACAATAGCCAACCCTGTAATAACATAGGTTGCTGAATTAATAACATACATCAGGGATTCGAATGCATGAGGAGCAATTCGAATCTAGCATAAAGTAGGCTTACCAAAAATAAGCAAATCCCCCATAGGTGTAAAAAGCTGATCCCAAATCTGTCATGGAGCTCAAGAATTAGAAAAAAGGCTTAGGCAAGCTAAAGAGTGGTGGAATAGCATCTCATACATGCTTTTTCATGGAGAAAAGAGAGGAGGATGTGTAGGACAAAAAACTAGTCAACCTCACCTAGTCTAGCTTTTCCTTTTTCCTTAAAACACTGAAAAAGCACGCAATAAAGCAGAAAAAGTAGAAGGGCACCTAAGAGGCCAGGAATAAAGTAGATTTGATTCCTTGGGCTTTCCCATGCGCTACATGAGTCAAATAAGGCAAGTTTGACCATTATGGATAGGTAATAAACAACTTGCACAAGGTGGGACACATGAACTAGGCTAATAAGACAGAAATAATTAAATTAATGTCTAAATGGGTAAAATATGGGTTGATTATTCTAACAGATTATTGCTCCAGAGAATATTACAAGTTAGAAATTCTTTGTCGTAATTTATTCTAATCTCAGCTACGTTGTCAGAGTTACCCTTCAAGAGTTTTTCAACTATAATTGGTCCAAGAGTAGGTGATACAAGAATGTATATGCTACCTGGGGCACTCTTTCCTTGTGTGGGAGTGGATGGAACGACGTCTAAACCTTGTGCTACTTGTTCCCTTGAGGTAGACACACTTGTTAACCTGAAAAATCCCTCACTCAGCTCTACATGGCCTACACCACCAAAGGACACCCATTCACAACCCTCCATTATACCCCCACACCCTTAAAAAAATTTAAGGATGAAGAAAAGGGCTTTAAAAACCCAAAAAGGAGCCTAAATAACTCTCCTAGGGGCTAAATCCTCCAAAAAGGGGCTAAACCCCCTCAAAGGAGCCTAAAAACCTAAAAGGAGCTAAAGTTAGGGTGGAAGGGGCTAAAATCCCCAAAAAGGGTCTAAATCCTGGATCTAGGGCTTAAAACCCTAAAACCCCCAAAAAAGCTATAAAAGGAGGGTGGGGGGTCACTCTCAAAACACTCCTATCTTGCATACTGTTATGATTCCTATGGATACCTTGAGACCTCTTTGCCTCTCAAGCCACCCACATCCCCCTCTCTTCCACTCACATTTTTCCATTCAACCATAGCTCCTCCTCCATTGCTAAGTGAGATAGAGAGGTGCTTCCTTCCACCAAGGGCATAGTGGCCCATTTCACCAAAGGAGAGGTATAACATTATTTGCTTATGTGTTTTCTTTAGTAGTTTAGTTGTTTTCTAACCCATGTCTCTTTGCAGGTTTGATTTCTAACATTTTTTTGCAGGTTTTTAGTTTCTAATAATTGTTTGCAGGTTACCAAGGTGAAGCCCTAACCCTGTTTGTAGAGGGGTTTCTAGCCATTCTATATTTTTCTCTTCCTTCTGTTTCTTATATTTCTGTCCATCCATTTTTACTGCATTTTCCACATGCAAGAAACTACCCTTCTATCCTATAGACAAAAGGGATCCATTCCTAGCCATGTAGCAAGGAGAAATCCCTGCTATAGAAGTGGAATTCACTTTTGACCATTTCTTACCTTCGCATCTACTTGTGTTTCATTTTTCCAAGGTTACTTTTCTATATTTGTATATACTCTGTGGCCTCGTTGATGGTATGCTAATTTTTTGATTAAGATAGTTGTCCATGTTATCAGATTATCTTTGATGATGCAATGTCCTTTGCTAAACACATATTTATTATTTCCTTGTTTGAGTAATCTACTACCATGTGCTCTCTGATAGAGTTTATTTTTCCTGGATGTTAACATAGTTTCTCTTGCCATGGCCATCTATTCCAATGATATAGGTATGACTTCTAGTCAAGTTTAGTCTTTCATGTGGAAAACAAACAAAATATGGGGAAGAAAACTGTACTTTTGCAGGCTCTATAAGCTATTAAATCATTGTCATATTATAACCTATGTGATGACATAGCAGAGAAGGATTTTTTTTTTAATTTGTGGTGATTTATGCCATTTATGGGATTTTAGTAGAGCTTGATTGTGATGTTCTATTGGAAGTTGTAATCACATAGGTTTTTTTAAGCTAGAAATTTGATATTTGCATTGGAAGAATTAAATTTGTGGATGCTATATAATTTGACAGAATGGGTGGCGATGAGAGAAACTTGGTATTTTTACTTTAGAAGGATGATTGGATATGAACACCATGGGAAGCTCGGCATGTAGGGATGCATTGTAACTAATTTATCCATGCATTAGTTTATCTTCAGATCATCTTTACTACAAATTTATTGGGTAAAATTACCAATATTTTCATGAATTGAATGCATCTATGATCCATAAAACCACTAATATCTCTGTTTTGGAAGAATGTTATCATGTGCTATATTGTTGTATTTGGACATGTTCATATTCATTTATGTTGGTAATACCTGTTGACATGCTAAAGGAATTTGCATGGGGGCATCGTGGGTGTTATGGATGAATGTTATTTTTTGGTTTTCATGAAGCATTGAATCTCCAAAGAGGATCCTTCTTCAATTTTAAGTTGTAATATTTTCTTGGGGAAACAGATTTAGATAGACGTTCATTGTCTCCACTAACTGACATCTTTAATGGGTTTTATGTGAGAGCATGACAAGAGTAGTCAAATTGGATGTCTTTATTGCTTTGGTTATTTTTACTTAAGAAAACAACTATAATCCTAAAAAACTATATAGGCCCTTGAGGAAACTTAGGATGCTAAGGTGGGGATTTCTCACTGTACAGGTTGCTAAAACCTGCAATAGTTCAGGAACATATGAGGTAAGGAGTTAGGACCTTCTAAATATGCAAACTGATGTTCATAATTTGAACGAAAAAGGGTAAAAAATATGCTATTCAAATATTAGAAATATGGAAAACATGGAACACAACATGTGGATCAATGGTCTAGATTTACTCAATGTTAGTCTGGAATTACAATGGAAAAATCCTTGGGGATCCAACACCATTACAACCAAATTTGCTATCGTAGGCATCGATTGACCTAGAAAAGTGTGCCCTATGCCTTTATTGACGAAAGAAAGTATACCCTAGGACTGAGAAGTTATGCACCCTCTCCTGTCATGGCCAAATATGCCAGACCATTGACCCAATGACTGGATGAGGGTCCTTGTCACCCCCATTTGCCTAGCTACTATAAAAAATCTTCCTGTATAACTCTATAAATAATTTAGACCATATATTTTATTGAACTGCATGCAAAAAAGACTTGGAATCCTGTGAGAACTCTTGTAAAATACTAAAATATGATCTTGAACTACTTTTTATAGCATTCCAAGTCACCGTCTTGAACTATTGTTTTATCCTTTTACCACTCAAATGGGATCGTTGTCTTGTCCTCCATGCAAAATCGACCTTTTAAACTAGAGTTTGAGAAGCATGCGTATCTATTACTATAGTACATACTATAGATTACCCTCAAACAGATTCTTCTTAAGGTCAGTGAATGTACTGATTAAGTATTCCTTATAGCACGTGTCTCTAAGCATGGTTTAGGGACCACATGCAAATTTCCAAACTTTTATGGGAAAAATGGCATGCACTGTTATATCTCATGCAGATCCATTTAAACTGATGCTATTAAAACAACATGCAACTTGACCCCAAGTCTTTATTACCCCTTTAAGGACAGAACAAACACCAGTCTTCTTAATGTTACAATGTGATGGTATAATTACTGAAGGCAATGGTTGTAGTATGTCACCTCAGTCCATTATAATCGTTCTTTGTGTTGGTAGTACTAGTAGCCCAGTGGGAGGGTGACTATTGCTCTTAATCAGCTTACAAGTAGACTCATCAACAGATCTCAAGCTAGCTGTATCAAATTCCTGACTTTTACTTGTTGCAGGTGTCAATTTTCTAAATTTACTTCTTTTAACATATCTCTATGTGCCTGAGAAAGCTCATGAAGGTGTTTATCCTGTCCATTCCCTATTGGAGTTGGCTTATCTGCAATTCTCATTGAGATATTTGCAGTATTTTTTACTGGAAAATGAACATGTGATTTAATTGGAGCCTTGTTTCCATTGGGGTTGTTTTTGGCCCAACTCTCAAGATGATGAAGCCACACAATCAGTTAAAAAACATACAATTTTTTTTTTTGTTTCTCTGCATAGTGAAAAGTTTGAATGATTTTCAACTCGTTGTGTCTAGGTAACCTTTGATCTAAGGCAGATCAGTATCCAGTGTAATATTCTACTCCCTTATCTCGATGAGAATATCTTTAGCTTCTTGGAACTGTTTTGCATTGCCAAAGACATTTATCATTGCGTTATATAAAATCATATCAGGATATAGGTTTACAACCTTTAACTTGGAGAAAAGTGAGATTACTTTTGAGTATTCCTTCAACTTTCTAGCCAATTCAATAAGGGTACTATATGTGATAAGATCAGCAACGATTCTTTCTTACTCCATTTGTTATAACCACTTTAAGGCAGAATCAAACCTACCTGAAATTGAGAAATATGAAGATTTGTGCAATCTGTTTTTTGAAAGAATTAAACTTCAAATGTACTTATAATTTTTGTATTGGTGGAAGTTGCTCACACTTTACATGTTAAATTGGAATTTTAGAGATGGAGGTTCATACTCCTAGTGTACAAGTTATACCTAAGGCGGTTCAAAATAATGTCAATAAAGTTACTCATCTCCTAAGCAAGCCTTCCGTAGCAAAGTCTACAGGAAACAAGTTGTCCAAACAAGCAAATTCAAGACGAAATTGCACAATGAAAGTTAAAAATACTAAACAGGCCATCGACAGGAAAGTTTTGCAAGGAAAATGTAGTAATCCAATTGTATGTGGTAAATACCAAGAAAGATATATATTATCCATTAACATCCATGTCTAATAATGTAATTTTAAGATATTGTGCTGAAAAGAGTGCTGTACAAGAAAACCAAGCAGTGAAAAGGCAAAATATTGAAGCAAGACGATTAAGGCAGGTGACATGATTGTTTAATTGAATGTTCATTTTGTTGATATTGTTTTTGTTGAATGCTTTTAACATGAATTTTGTGGATGGGTTATGTTTAGGATAGGGAGAGCGATGCATGTTTGGTATAGAGAGAGGGTTGTATGTCTGTTATATTTATACTTTTCTTTTAATTTTTCTTTCAGATTCTTAAGGTAAAAACAATACTCTCTTGCATACTATTATGCTGCCCATGGATGCCTTGTGACCTCTTTGCCTCTCAAGCAACCCACATCACCCTCTCTTCTACTCACATTCCCCCATTGAGCCATAGCTCCTCCTCCATTGCTGAGTGAGATAGAGAGGTGCTTCCTTCAGCCAGCGCATGGTGGCCCATTTCACCAAAGGAGAGGTATAACATTCTTTGCTTATGTGTTTTTTTAGTAGTTTAGTTGTTTTCTTACCCATGTCTCTTTGCAGGTTTGATTTCTAACATGTTTTTGTAGGTTTTTAGTTTCTAATAATTGTTTGCAGGTTGCCAAGGCGAATCCCTAACCCTATTTGCAGAGGGGCTCACGACCATTATTTTCTTTCTATCTATTTTGTTTTCTTTTTGCATTTTTCACATGCAGGAACCTACCCTTCTATCCTATAGATAGAAGGGAGCCATTCCTGCCCTTATAGCAAGGATAAATCCCTGATACAGAACTAGCGACCATACCAAGTCGATCCCACAAGATCCTAATCCAGATTTTTAAAATTTCAAGTTTTTTCAATTTATTCCCTAGTTTTTAAAATTTCCTATCAGATCTAGGTTAAATCTAGTTTATTTCCTATTTTTATTGTTTCCTAAGCCTCTGTAAGGAAAATCCAAGTCTGTTTGGCCATAGTATAGGTTACTGTCGGCCAGATCTGCCTCAAGATAAAAAAAACTCCAAATCCATGGCAAGTCACACTTATTGGGCCTGAACAGGGTATGAGGTCGCTCTTTTTGGATTAACAGGAATGACCAGGTCACCCTTAAACCCCCAAAAGGTGTGACTTCACTCAAAAACATAGACCACTTCTGTCTGTGGAATCTGTGCGACCCCCTTGCCTATTTCTGGAAAAAATTTGCGACGCCCTTGCCAAATTTGACCAGAAATTCATGGTCTGTCATTCAGGGGTTTAATTTCAATTTAATAGGGAATGTGAGTGTGGCTCAGCTGCCTCTGTCTAGCACATTAGTTCAATTTCATTTTATGTTTTAATTTACTGCAAATTCATGAACAAACAATGTGTAAATTCTAAACAAATTTTAATGGCTTAATGAATGTAACTTAACTAAAATTGACAGTAAAATTAACAGTCTTCCTTACCTTTCCTCCTCTACCCAGTCATCACCCTTCGCGGTATTCTAGGATACAATGAAGGGAAAACTTGTATAGTCCTAGGCCCTTCACTAAATATTGTTCTAAACCATTAAAACCGGATGACCTAGAAGGTAGAGTGGGTAGAGAAGGAGGGCTTCTCACGGCGCTAAGCGTCCTCCCTATTGACCAACCTTGCATCTGGGAGGTGACCTGTGGATCCACAGATGGGATTAGTCCCATTGTGTTGAGATCCCAACACCTTCTCTTGGTTGAAGAGGAATATCACTGTAAGGTAGTCATCTAGGTAGGCCATCAACATTCAGGGTTAAAAACTGCATCTGTTTACAATTTTTTTATTATTCACTACTTGCACAAAAATTAACATGAAATCTACCAAAATATGATGAATTCATAAACCATTTGTAGCCAACTAATACCAGAAAGACAGAAAAAAAAATACACCATACCAAGTAATCAACCCAACTCAGTTCATGATGCTGAGAGAGCCTTAAAATTTATCAATTTAGACTAAGTTCAAACAAATCTGCAGTTTTTGAGGACATAAGTCCCTGACTGCTTCAACCATGGGAAGTACTTGGGATTTTCCCCGAAACTCATTATGAGGAGTACTACGGGAACCCCAAAGTAGCTGGCCAATGAGAGGAATTACCAAGCGAAATAGCCAATGACCCCCACCAATTGAGTAGAAACGCTCGTGAGGAAAAATCCAAGCACTGTGTTCTTGTAGTCTTGGTGGCCGAGTGACCACTTATAGACAATAGGAAGCCATTGAAACTAGGGTCCAAATGTCATTCCCACCAGTTTGATAAACATCTAATACAATTGATCCCCCATGCTCTTCCTCACGCCTAAGAGGCGAACCACCACCATTTGGGACATTGAACCAAAACCATCAATCCTATTCTCGATGACCTCACACACCATTAGAAGGCCACACAGCCTCTGATTCAGATTTAGACCCATATCAGTCTGAACCAGACCTCCAGACAACACCATCAAGCCCCATGGTTGGTGCAAATCCGGATCCATTTTATGGCATAGCCATAGCTAGTGGACCCACGTCCACACCACAACCTATCACCAATAACCCTGTAGGTGGAACAAGCATAGTCATGCAAACTGTCATCAGTCAACTACCTCCACCTATAGTGAATAGCCAAGCTGGCCCATATGCAATGCAGGGGGGCAGTGGCCCTTCCACATACACTGCCCCTCCTCCCACACAGGGGGGAAGTGGACCTTCCACTTACGTTTCCCCTACTATCAAACATGGGGAAAATTTCCCTGACACCCATACTGTCCCCCCCATAACACTTGTGGGCATTGGCCCATCCACAATGGTGCCATTCGAAGTACCCCCAGCTGTGCATATGCATTATGCACCTACAAATCCCACCACCATCGTAGCTCCATCCCACATCAACCTGGGGTCAAAAAATCCTTTCATGGATTGATCCATCGGATCTCAACTTGTGTGCATTAAAAGTTTAATGAATACGTTTAATCAATTTACTTAATTCCTGGAATAGCATTAACATCAATTGAATGCTTAGAAACAGAAACGAACAGCAAACTGAGACAGGAATGACAAAACCGAAAATGAGAACAGTGAAATTGATAAACATATATAAAGAAGAAACACAGAATCAGAGAGTCACAAACAAAAGTTGATAATGGAGTTCACCCCCTCCATTGGGCTACGTCTCTGGGTCCCTCTCCAATGGGTACCGATCCAATTAATCTCTTTAAAATGGTACAACATGGTTCTGGAATCAACTTCAGCAACTGTAAAATAGAATGCTGTACGAAGTCTTTAAGACCTCTCTTGAAAATTACAAAGTGGTCTTCAGAAGGAAAAGAAAACCAATTATAATAGAGAATAGTCAGCTTCCAAAAGAAACAGCATCTGGACTTTTCACAACGAAGCTCTCCTCAGAGAAGCGATGCTTTGTGCTCTAAACAATCTAAATATCCCCTCTCTTCTACATCTAGAATCCCCTATTTAAACGTTCAACAAGAGGATAAGTAATGGACCACAGCTGTTATCTTCTTTATTATCGTTACAATCATATGCTGAAACTGAACCATGCAATCCCACGAAATCGCTGCCCAAGCATTATGTTACCATGATGTTCCATATCCCCGAAACGTTGCAACCAACTCCATGCACATGATGACTCACAACACGTCACAATAACTTGCAACTGGGCTATGCCACATGTAAGGTAACCATTTTATGTCACCACCAACTTCACGAATGTCGCAGCAACTGATATACGTATGTCGCAGCAACTATGATATACATATCGCAGCATATAACTGATCTGCTATCGCAGCATCCTCAAACGTCACAGCATATGACTAGCTCCACGACGTCGTAGCATATATGACTGCACACCCTCATCTAACCACTAGATCAGTGCCATTTAACTATGCACCAGATTGCTAGAGGGTATATACTTGACCGTGTGGGATTTTTACGAACCATTCGGTGTTCCACTTGACGATGCGCAATTGCACGGCCCATGCGATAACTGTGCACCATGCGATAACTGTGTGGAATGCGGTAACTGCGCAGCATGTGATAACTACGTGGCATGTGATAACTACGTGGGATGTTCACATCTTACCCACCAAGATTAGTCTTCGCACTATGTTTAGCATATGAGTTAAAAACTATTGTACCATTTTGGATCAGTGTAATTTTTGAATATGAACAATCCACCGGATCATTCCTCCCCACTGGAGAGCTTTTAGACCACCAAAATCTTGAATCATTCAATGAGTAAGTGAGGGTACAGCTCCCTCACCTTTCCAATATCCATCCATCCTGCTTTGCTAGGATGCATGCCTTTAAGCCCCACTCGAAGGTACTCAGCATTACCCCTTCATGAAGTCCTTACATTTCTATCAAGAATAACATCATCCTGCAACTCTTTCATGTATTTAGGTGCCATAGCATTAACTGAAGGAATCTGTATGTTAATTTCTTCATCCATGATCATAGGAGGCTCATATAGTTTAAGATTCTCAACATTGATAACTGAATAAATTTGCATGTATGGAGGTAAATTCAAGCAAAAAGCATTAGTACCGATCTTTTCCAAGATCTGAAAAGGACCATACCTGATAGGATTAAGCTTTTTACCTTCACCTTTCATTCTGTCTTTGGTGATATGTAACCAAACCCTGTCACCAACCTGAAATTGATGATCAAATCGATGCTTGTCATGCCTGGCTTTGTACTTTGCCTGGCTCTTCTCCAACTGTTCCTGAATTGCCTGCTGCACCACTTGGATTCTCTGAATGAACCTTAGAGCTTTATCTGCATCATGATGTCCATCCACAGCATCTTTGCCAAAAGAGAAGTCCATCGGTGTTTTTGGCCGATAACCAAAACAAGTTTCAAAAGGAGATCTTTTCGTGGAAGAATGAACTGCATGATTGTAATCATGCTGCATATACTGCAATTGCTCATCCCAAAGTTTAGGATGTTTAGTACAATATCCTCTGAGTGGCTGAACCACTGTTCTATTTACTACCTCTGTCTGTCCATCGGTCTATGGATGAAAAGCTATACTTTTCTTGAGTTTAGTATCCATAAGCTCCCATAAGGTCGATCAGAACTCCCCCAAGAACCGGGAATCTTGATTAGATATAATGGACATGTGTAGCCCAAAATGTACCCAAACATTCTGAAAGAAAAGATAAGCTGTTTGTTCAGCAGTGATCTGTTTGTTACATGGCGTTAAGATACACATTTTTCTGAATCTATCCACAACAACATATAGGTAATCATGCCCTTTTCTAGACATAGGTAGTCCTCCTACAAAGTCCATAGAAATGCTTTCCCAGGGATGAGAAAAAACTGGAAGAGGTGTGTACAACCCCAATTTCCTATTGCTAGGCTTACTTGTTGCACACATAACACAACCTTTTATGTATTTAGCTACAGTTTCTTGCATCTGAGCCCAATAACAATGATTCTGCAATAATGTTAGTGTTTTAATTACTCCAAAATGTCCTGCAATCAATGAACTATGTGCTTCTTGAATCACATGCACTCTCTCTTTCTCTGGAATACAAAGTTTACCAATATGATACAAGAGTTGATTATGCACATAATAGTTCTCTTCTTGTTTACCATGTATTAGTGATGCATATACTTTCTTAAAATCTTTATCTTCTACATAATGTTCAATATAACTTTCATGTGTTAATGAACTATTTTGAAGAATGATTGAAGCATTTGTAGGAGGCCTTGATAACATGTCTGCTACCTTATTATGAATTCCCGTTTTGTATTTAATTACAAGATGAAACTGTTGTAAGAATCCCATCCATCTTAAATGCCTACTTTGTTGTATTTTAGTTTGAGATTGTAAATATTAAAGTGGTTGATGATCAGTGTGTATGACTGTTTCTTTTCCCATGATATAATGTTTCCACTTCTTCACACTCTGTACTAAAGCATACAACTCTTTGTCATAAGTCGGATAGTTACTTACCATAGTAGAGAACGTTTCTGAATGGTAACATACTGGCTTCCTCCCTTGCATCAAAACGGCTCCCATGGCAAATCTGCTGGCATTGGTTTCGATCTCAAATGGCTGCTGCAAATCTAGCAATGTCAGAACTGGTGCTGTGCTAATATTTTCCTTCAAAGTGTCAAAGGCTCTCTGATGCTTTCCTCCCCACTGGAAAATTTCTTTAATGCTTGTGAATGCATGTAATGGAGCAACAATGGAAGAAAACCCATAAATGAATTTCCTCTAGTACCGAACTGCACCCAGAAAACTTCTGATTTCAGTAACAGTGTTAGGCCGTGGCCAGTTTACAATGACAACAACCTTGGCTAGGTCCACTCGCAGGTGGCCTCCACCAATAATATGGCCCAGATATACTAAAGAAGTTTTAGCAAACTCACATTTAGACAGTTTTACATAAAGCTTCTCCTTCCTCAGTACATCTAAAACTTTCTTCACATGTACAATATGCTCTTCCCAGGTTTTTCTAAACACAAGGATATCATCCAGATATACAATTACAAAATCATCAATGAATGAACGAAGGACATCATTCATGATCCTCATGAAAGTGGCAGGTGCGTTACAGAGTTCGAAAGGCATCACAAGCCATTCATACAAACCCTGTTTTGTTTTAAACGTTTTTTTCCAGGCATCATTTTCAGCAACACGAATTTGATGATACCCACTACACAGATCCAATTTTGTAAAGTAAGTTGCATGTTTCAACTGATCAAGCAAATAATCAATGCAGGGAAGAGGATACCTGTTTTTAATGGTGATTTTGTTAAGGGCCCTATAGTCAATGCACATCCTCCAAGACCCATCCTTCTTCGGAACCAAGACTATAGGGGAGCCACAAGGAGAAGTACTTGGCCAGATGACCCCCTTCTCAATCAGCTCCTGAACCTGCTTCTTTATTTCATCATTTTGCATTATAGACATCTGGTACATAGCTATGTTCGAGAGTGGCACATCCTGCTGCAAATGTATCTCATGCTGAATCTCTCTCTTTGGTGGTAACCCTTTCGGAACTTGAAACAAATCACCATACTCAGAAATGATTTCAATCAGTTCAGATTTATGCTTAGGGTCACATCCTTCAAAATATCTAGAGATCTCATCATTTTTCACCTTAACCATCATTAACACAAAATTCTTACTAGCATTTACCAGCCTCTTCATTTGTCCTGCAGAAACTATTGCTAGATTGGTTTTTATCTTATGTGCTCGTACAATATACTCTACACCATTTTTAAAAAGATGATACTTATTATTCTCTCTATAAAAGACTGCTTTTCGGTCATACAAATATGGACTCCCAAGTACAATCCCACAAATTTCAAGTGGTACTACATCTAGTTCTACCTCATCCATGAACTTTTCAGTAATGGAAAACTTCAATACACATTTATTTGTAACTTGCAATTGTGTATCATTAGTAACCCAACCAAGAGGATAGGGTTTTTCATGAGGCATAGTAACTAAATGCAATTTCTTAACCACTTCTTCTGATATCAGATTTACTTGTGAACCACTATCAAACAATGTATCAATCTTTGTGTGATTTGTAATGACACGAACAAGAAACAGTGCAATTCTATTTTTATCATTTTGCTTAGAAGTAGATGGCATATTTGTACTTGCACTAGAACTTTATTTTGCATCAAAGGGAAGTGAGATACTTTTATTCTTACCCTGGATTCCGACAGCTGTAACCTTTATTTCATCACATGATTCAGATACCAAGTCCTGAATAATTGCTGCAGTATCTTTTTCTTTTCCTTTATCTTTGTTTCCTCCGTACTTCTTTGGCCTTAACTCTAGATGAAGTTTCCAACACTTAGAGACATCATGTCCCTTCTGACAATGCAAACATGTAGGATTTTCACCCTCTTTCTTAATGGTAGCCATCTTCTTTTTTCCCTTATATTTACCTTTCGATTTGCTGGAAATTTTAAATGATTTCTTCACAAAAGTATCATTAGCATGCTTACCCCTGGCTTCTAAATGTGTAGCTTGAACACATACATCATCCAAAGTACCGGGGTTAAACATCAACAAAGTATGTCGCAAATAAGAATGCATGCCACCAATGTACTTAAGAAGAGTTTCCTAGGTATCTAATGCAACATTAAATGCAATAGCCCTCTTTCTAAATTCATGAGTATATTCCTGGATGCTTTGTCCTTTAGCTTGTCTAAAAGTTTGCCAGCTCATTATTAATTGCTGCATGTGACCTAAAGGATAAAATTGCTTTCTTAACACTTCAATGAATTCATTCCAAACTGAAACAATTTTACCATTCTTTCGAGGATCTTGCTGAATATTTCTCTCCCACCAAGTAAGATCCATTCCACTCATTCTCAAAGTGGCCAATTGAATCCTGGAAGGGTCATCAGTAATGCCCCGCACCCTGCAATATACTTCAAGCTGCTTGATCCAATTGTCTAACTTTTCAGCATCTAAATCTCCATTATAAATTGGTAATTCAAATTTCACATCCAATTTCAAATAAGGCATATTAGGACTTTCATTATTTGAATGAGAAGTATGAGAAGAAGAGAATGTTTGATTAGTTTCAGGAGGATCACCATCACCTCCTACTCCTTTACCCTTTTCTTCCTTCTTCACTTCTGCATCCTTGGATGAAGATCCTTCTTCTTTCTTCTTCCTTTCTGCTCACTCATCGAGTATAATTTCCATCATGGCTTTCATGCTCATGAAAGCCTCCAAAAACTCAGTTTAAAAAATAACAGGTTTTTCCCATTCTGCATGTCCTTCTTCTTCCCCACGTGGAGAAGACATGGTTCTTGAGAATGTTCTCCTTGAGCCAATCTCACGATCTCCTTCAATTAATTCTCCTTCACCACACTTTACCTTGAACTTGGTAAGCATTCACAAACTTGCACCGACAGTTAAACTGCTCTGATACCATAATATGATCCATCCGATCTCAACTTGTGTGCATTAAAATTTTAATGAATACATTTAATCAATTTACTTAATTCCTGGAATAGAATTAACATCAATTGAATGCTTAGAAACAAAAATGAACAACAAACTGAGACAGGAATGACAAAACTGAAAATGAGAATAGCGAAACTGATAAGCAGATATAAAGAAGAAACACAGAATCAGAGAGTCACAAACATAAGTTGATAATGGAGTTCACCCCCTCCACTGGGCTACGTCTCTGGGTGCCTCTCCAATGGGTACTGATCCAATTAATCTCTTTAAAATGGTACAACATGGTTCTGGAATCAACTTTAGCAACTGTAAAACAGAATGTTGTACGAAATCTTTAAGACCTCTCTTGAAAATTACAAAGTGGTCTTCAGAAGGCAAAGAAAACCAATTATAACAGAGAATAATCGGCTTCAAAAATACACAGCATCTAGACTTTTCATAGCGAAGCTCTCCTTAGAGAAGCGATGCTCTATGCTCTAAACAATCTAAATCTCCCCTCTCTTCTACATCTGGAATCCCCTATTTAAGCGTTCAGCAAGAGGATAAGTAATGGACCACAGCTGTTATCTTATTTATTATCGTTACAATCATATGCTGAAACTGAACCATGCAATCCTGCCAAATCGCTGCCCAAGCGTTATGTTACCACGACGTTCCATATCCTCGAAACGATGCAACCAGCTCCACACGCATGATGACTCACAAGACATCGCAATAACTTGCAACTGGACTATGCCACCTATAACGTAACCGTTTGATGTCACCACCAACTTCATGAATGTTGCAGCAACCGATATACGTATGTCGTAGAAACTGTGATATACATATCACAGCATATAACTGATCTGCTGTTGCAGCATACCAATCACAGCATCCTCAAACGTCGCAGCATCCTCAAACATTGCAGCATATGACTAGCTCCACAACATCGCAGCATACGTGACCATGCACCCTCATCTAACCTCCAATTCAGTGCCATTTAACCATGTACCAGATCGCTAGAGGGTATATACTTAACCACGTGGGCTTTTAACAAACCATTTGGTGTTCCACTTGACGATGTGCAACTGTGCGACCCATGCGATAACTGCGCACCATGCGATAACTGCACGGCATGAGGTAACTGCGCGACATGCGATAACTGTGCTGGTTGTTCGCATATTACCCGCCAAGCTTAGTCTTCGCACCATGTTTAGCATATGAGTTAAAAACTATTGTACCATTTTGGATGAGTGTAATTTTTGAATATGAGCAATCCATCGGATCATGGCTCGTCTTAAGTTCCCTGATTTGGCATGGTTAACAAACGACCCCATCCGCCACCAAGATTTCTGGCCATCCATGCCAACCAAACTGGCATCAGACATTCCCAAGTTTGAAGGAAAACCAGGGGAATGTCCCTAAAAACACATAATGGCATTCCATCTATGGTGCTCGTCAAACAACATCGTAGAGGATTCCATCATACTGAGGCTCTTCCAACGCACCCTTACAGGTGCTCTAGCCAAATGGTACATTGAGCTACCACAAGCCAAGTACCCTGATTTTAACTCCCTAGCTTTCATGTTCCTATAGTATTTCCAACTCCCTGTCAGATATGATGAGGGGGTGGAGATCTTGCTATCCTGCCATCTGAACACCGCCACTCATATAACTGAGCACATCCATGAGTGGCGACGATGCTGTAGCTTATGTAAAATCCAACTTGACGACATGATATTCTTGGATTGGTTCCTCAAGACCTTGGTCCCACCCATAGCAAAGGACATCGCATCTGAACGTCCTCAATTTGAAGAAGAGGCCATATTGAAATCCCAACAACTTGACCTAATCTACGATTATTTTGGATACATGTATACCATCATCCCATACGCTCCCTACATAGGCACCTCTTACTGCGACGCACTGGGGGCATCCCATGCTGCAGATGGAATCATAGGATCAGTCTCCCAATAGCCACAACACTGACTGACACCACCTGTAGTTCCATCACAACCAAGGAACACTGCTAATGTTTCTTACCAAAACCAAGCTCCGGACTATGCTAGAATGATGTCCCTGTCCAGAGCAACAAATTCCTACCCATAACCTGTACCACCACAGTAGACTCGGGCCATGGCTTGGCCTACATAGAAGTATGTGAGGAAAATTCCCACATTTGTGGCACCTCCTCCCACTCAAATATACTATGCACCACTAATGGAAGGAGTTCAATCCCCCACCCCCTCTCCACCCGCTCCATTGGGACAAGTGTTAACACAACAAACTCATCCCAACTAGATTTCCCCCAACAATCAACAAGGGAAAGCAAGAAATAATCGACCTGGGTACCAAGGAAACAACCAACCGTAGGGAGGCAGTCAACAACCGAACCCTCCCAACAATGCGACAACAAACCGCCAACTCAAAACTCCCCACAACCAAATGCACCAAGACGCAATGCCCCGTTGCGCATAAACCAACCATGTACACTCTATGAGGTCTATGGGCACTACACTTTCGAATGTCCCCTCATGGGTTGTGCTAAGCAGGCCATTTGGAACGAGGTCCGATAGGCTGCCAACGCTACAAACCAAGTGCAACCCAACTTGGCACCACAAGGACCTCCTCCTATGGTGCTTCAAAACCCACTATCAGTCCAAGGATTGGTGGCAACTATGCCCCATCCCCAACCAAACACCAATGCTCTAGGGTCACCTCCCATGGCTAAAATAGGTGTTCACCACTTGCTAGCCATGACAACTGAAGAGGTCAACTTATAGACTAGATGGAATCAGTATGGATCCAACACTGAACTCACTGACACATCAGTAGCATCCATGTCCAAATCAGTCAACCTACCTCTTCAGTTACCCCCGTTCCCACGGCCCCCCATACGCAGATTTGCCAATAATGCCACGGTTAGATCTGGCGCTAGCTACACCATCGTGGATGATTTGGCCCAAACACTAACTTCCATGTCCGCTCTTGAGGTACTTAAAATGTGCCCAACACAACGGAAAGCCTTACTAGCTACCCTTAGGGTAGTAGACCCTTCTGACTCCAAGTTGATCACATTAGACACGAAGAACAGAGAACTGGACATGCCATCGACCATCGCCTTTCAAATCTCGATGTCTATGTGGAAGTTGGTTATGCACTAGTGCATAGTGGATGAGGGGGCTTCAACATGCATTATGTCTACCCTAGTCTGGTAGAAAATGGGATCCCCAATCCTACAATTATCCTCCACAACTCTATGGGCTTGTGATGGCCATCCCACTAAATCCCAAGGAATCCTTCCCCATGTCCCCATCACGTTAGCTAGGAAGATAGTACTGATTGACATAGAGGTTGTCAATGCTCAACTGGACTATAACATTCTCCTCGGAAGAAGTTATATGTACACCATGAGAGTGGTCACATCAACTGTCTTCCATTTCATGATGTTCCCCCACAAAGGGAAGATTGTGATGGTTGATCAACTCACTTATCATGATCCGCAAGGGTTAATGGCACCCGCCAACATTATCCCTACCATCACCACTATTGAGCCACAAGGGATGCCTACACATGCTAATGTCATCCCTGCAATCAACACTATGGTTGACAACACAACAGCCTACCCATTGTTGAATGTGGGCCATGGGTTGTTTACCGATCCCACCATGACGGCTCATTTCCCTGCAGTGTCACTACCACCGACACAAAATGAGACTGCGGACTTCTGCATGGTCTCATCCAGCACCACTACACCCAAACAACAATTGTAGCCACAACCCCAACCACAACCACAACATTGTCCGCAACTGCAACACCAATAGAAGCCACAACATCACCCGCAGCAGTAGCATTTCATGCAGCCGCAACCACAACCGCATCCCCACATGCAAGCATCAGGGAGTTATCTAGGCTCATCTCCAGTCCATATAATTCCCTTCCTCTTCCCCCTGCCTGGTGTCATGAGAAATCCAATAACAACCACCTTAAGCCTACCCAACTTTACATTTGGAATTTTGGTATGGTATCTTGATCCACCAGCTCAACCAATAATGCCCCAGGTTGTTTTAACTCCAGTGCAACACATTTCGATCGAGCCTCACCCCCTACGTGGCCCGCAAAATCCAAACACCACACCCGCACCCGCACTGCCCCACCCAAAAAGGGACAAGGGAAAGAATTCCAAAGCCACCATAGAACCTTGGTAGATCCCGCCTTGTGCCGTCTACAAACAACAAGGCCACCCAACTAATAATTTCCCTGAAATCCCAATGATCCGTGCGCATTTGGATGCCATGGATACAAACGAAAGCCTCCCCATGGTTGAACTTCCAACTGCACCAATAGTAAGAAACAAGTCACTGAGAACAAACCATGCTTGTGCCCTCTACAGTTTGTATCGACATTATTCTCACCATTACCAAGACTTGCCCAAATTTCGAATGGATTTAGCCGACCTCCGTCAAAATTCCCTGGAATATGAGATCACCCTGATCAAGGAAGTTCACCCCCCACCTCCTTCTTCAGACACCATGTCCATTTACATGATGTCTAGTTCTATAGACCCTCTTGTCTCCACCACCACCAATGGTCCATCAAACCTGTCTCTTCCATTGTTTCTGCAACCACAGCTCCATCTATAGCTGTAACCTCAGTCGTAACCTCAACCTCAATTACCAAGGAAATAGTGGGGTTCATTCCCAATCAACATTATCCTTTTCCTTTTTCTTTTCCTTTTCATTTTCTTACCATTTAGGATCATGAGTAAGTCTATCTTGGCAATCCACAATCTATAGGATTTCATACTGGGAGATCCTGTGTGGTACCTTGAACCACCTACTAGCCCTCTAAGGCCCCAGGATGTGTTGACTCATGTCCATCCAATTGAGATGATCTTGCACCTACCTCCAGGTCGATCAAAGACTCCTCTTTTCTCCATGCCTGTCCCTCTTCCTCCAACAGAGACTGGGGGCAAGGCCACAAAAACCACAACCAATACCATGTACATGATCTCTAGCACCAATTTCCCTTTCACCTTGTCAGTTGTGGAAGATCCACCTGATCTATCTCGGCACCACTTACACGATGACGGAGAGATCTGTAAGACCGTCTCCAGTTTTACCCCATTCCCTTTAAACCATCGTGTGGAATCGGTTCTTCCCATAAAATACTAGATTCCATCACCCTGCCTTGCCAATGACCTTCATCTCAGCAAGGGGGCATACCTCTTCACTGACTCAGATGGTCGACTCTTGAATAATCTGTGCAATGGGCTCCACCTCAAGAGAGACTATGCTTAATACCACCACTATGAGTCCCTTATAGCGTATTTTTCTCCCTTTTTGTTTTGCAACGTTTTTACCACAAATCAGAAACCCCCCCAAGTCAGGGGAAGCACCATCAGCTTCTAGTCCAAAGTCACCTGGAACCTGTTCTAGACACCTCTCACAATTCTGGGCTCAAATTTCCATCTCCTCATGAGACCATCGTCTCATGTTTGACAAACAAATTTCGGGATCGCTTCCTGGAAGCTACCTCGATTTACGAGCCACAACATAATGATGCAAGTGTCTAAGGACCTATACTTGTATCACTCTTGCCTATTTCTACTCATGCGGTCTTTTGGGCCACCTCCTGTTAAGAGTTTTCCATTTTTTAGATTTGCTTTGTACTTTAACACATAGTTTTCTTTTCTATCCATTGCACCTTATGCGGACCGCTGGACCATTCTCCACAAAATGATTTATTTTTCTTGTACGTATTTGGCATATTACTTCCCCCAGACTTGCACTCACTTCACATTTAGTCAAGTCCATTCACCACAACTTATACACATGCTCTAGTGACCTCTGTTCGAAAGACACCTTAGTTTGCATGCCTCTGCCGTGATTTATCCCACGCATGTATTGGTATGTTTGAGAGCCTTCTGCTATGTCCATACTGCGTGAATGACCTTTGGACCTTTGTCCACCATCCTGACATGGGGCACCACCTATTCCACCACAATCGGTTGACCACACTGGAGTTTTGTTTAAGCTCTTTTTTGACTCCTTAAAACAATGAAAATATAGCCAAGCGAAGCTGCTTCCTTTCCCAGTTGCTAAAGTATAGGAAAGGAATTCTACATCGTCTCGTTTACCTCCTTTTGCCGACCATGTAGACCATCAATTGAAAAGGACCTCGTTGGCACACTCAAGCCAAGACCGTTCCCCTCTGCATACTTTTATGCTTTCTCAGGTAGAGGGGCCGTACTTTATGAAAAATCTCACCATGGGTTGTCGTAAAGCTCTTTTCCAGCCTTCTCATCAAGAAAATATTTTCGAGTAAAATTGGTTTCATTCATGCTCATAAAAATATCTGAATGACCATCCATTAAGTATAGGTTTAACCTTTTCCATGATTGGACTACCAATGGTAAAGAAGTCTCTAATCTCCTATAGGATGGGAGAGCTCTCCTATGTATACCTTTCTCCTTTTTCGGGCATAGGAGATTACCAATGAAAAATATCCCCCACTGGAGTCTTCTCCATGCTTTCAGACTCTCTAAAATTGAAAACACCATCGAGCATTTACTTTCTCGGGCTCACCAAAAATCCATGAGATCGTACCACAACGATGTCCCTAGACACCACCCCACAGAAAATAGTTTGGCAGCATTCCCATTTTGGGTTGCCTTTGTTCAACATACTCTACAATGTGTCTTCCTTGGATCCCATCAATATCAAAAGTGTCCACCTCCTCCAAGTATTTCCCATCTGCAGTGACATTCCCAGTATTATAGCTATGATCCCATTCCCATGAGTCAAGTTTCATTTGTTTCCTAGTCCGCCCTGCCGTCATACTCTGAACAAAGGAAGTTTGAGTCTACCACACTCCCTCTACCCCTGTTCAATTCTTTCCCTCCCCCTCCCCCCCCCATTCAGTGGTTCAGTCCATAGATTGTCTCACACCTTTCGGTTATCTCCCTCACACTCTTGGTCAAGGAAACATCATTGCCTTTACTAGGGGTAGGTCTCCTTCTATTGATGGCAACACATATATTCTAGAAGATATACCTAGAGGTCCCTGTATCCTGGATTCATTAACCTCATTAATGAGTTCCTTGGACCACTTGAGAGGAGTCCTTAGTGCCTCTCAATATGGTTGTTTCTCACGTGCTCGAATCCAACTACATCATCTCACTATTGAGATTTGTAAAGGGTTTGGTCTGCATAGTATTTGGTCGAAGACCCTGAATGTCACCTAACTCTAACACATTGATGAGTCTGTTCAAGGGACCTAAATAGGTTATGTCCCTTGTGATTTTTGGGTTGCATTGGAGACAATGTTCAGAAGCCCCAGTAGTGCTTCTATATAGATTTATGATTGATGCAGCATACTTGTACCATAGAGACTCTGACTCTCAATTAGCGAGTCCATATGGCCATGTACCATCCTAGATCTAGAAGGGCGTCAGTCATGAAGATATATCATTCCATGAGAATCCCATGGGTCCAATGTACCAGTTATTTAGATCAGTATTGTATTCAGCCTCACATTGAGGCAATCATTATGAATCATCAGTTTATATGATCGGCTCTTGTATTTTAGAGCATAGATCAAATTATTCTTTTGACATTTTTACAATCATGGGCATGCCTGCCTCATCCATATACATGTCACACATTATTTGTATCTCACCCATTGATGGAAACCATATTAATACAAAATCCAAAATCCACCATGCCCCAACCCTAGAAGCACCACCTCTACGCAACAGATCCTATGATGTCCATTGGCCATACGATGAGCTCCTACCCTGACACATCAGGGGGTAATATTTTAACCCAAAAAATCACTCACTCATATCTACATGGCCTACACCACCCAAGGACACCCATTCACGACCCTCCATTACACCCCCACACCCTCAAAAAGGCTTAAGAATGAAGAAAAGGGCTTAAAAACCCCAAAAAGGAGCCTAAATAACTCTCCTAGGGGCTAAGGCCTCTAAAAAGGGGCTAAGACTCCTCAAAGGAGCCTAAAACCCTAAAAGGAGCTAAATTTAGGGTGGAAGGGGCTAAAATCCCAAAAAAGCGACTAAAGCCTAGACCTAGGGCTTAAAACCCTAAAACCCAAAAAAAAGCTATAAAAGAAGGGTGGGGGGTCACTTTGAAAACACTCCTCTCTTGCATACTGTTATGCTTCCCGTGGATGACTTGAGACCTCTTATCCTCTCAAGCCACCCACATCCCCCTCTCTTCCACTCACATTCCCCCATTAAGTCATAGCTCCTCCTGCATTGCTAAGTGAGATAGAGAGGTGCTTCCTTCCAGCCAGGGCATGGTGGCCCATTTCACCCAAGGCGAGGTATAAAATTATTTGCTTATGTGTTTTGTTTAGTAGTTTAGTTGTTTTCTGACCCATGTCCCTTTACAGGTTTCTTTTCTAACATGTTTTTGTAAGTTTTTAGTTTCTAATAATTGTTTGCAGGTTACCAAGGCGAATCCCTAACCCTGTTTGCAGAGGGGTTTCCAGCCATTCCATAAGTTTCTCTTCTTTCTTTTTCTTTTATTTTTTGTCCATCCATTTTTACTGCATTTTCGACACGCAGGAACCTACCTTTCTATCCTATAGATAGAAGGGAGCCATTCCTGCCCCTGTAGCAAGGAGAAATCCCTACTACAATGCTAGCACAACTATGAGTGATGATCAGATCTCTACCTGGAGGAGTTGTCTGCTTGTTTTGTTTAAAGATGATGTGATGTCCCTCCTTCTAGTGCCATTTGTTGAAACCCTAACTGTGTATGTGTCTAATAAGGGTGTTTAAGGCTTACAACACACAGAGAAAACCCAGCCAAAGGCTTCAAGCAATCCCACATGAGTATTGCTTTATCCTCAAGCTGTTTGGGATAGAAATAACCCATATATACTTTTGTAGCCTCCGTTGGCTTATGGTTGGATTTGATACACAGAGGATCTATTTCCCAGATTGGAAAACAAAGTAGTGATGAAAAGAAAAGGAAAACTTAAACCTAACTGGGAAAAGAAACCTAATTTGAATCTAAACTATTCTGTGAAGGATGTTGAATTGATTACAAGTTATGCTGATGTGTTTGAAGAACAAGTAAATCACTAGATTAACAAAAATGTAAACGAGATGAAAATCCTCTTACTCAAATCACAATTGTTTAAGGAAAATTAAATAATAGCAACTCAATACTGAATCATTCAAGGTAAAACTTTTTCTATGGAATCATTTGCAGAAATAGATAAAGACAATTAAAGAATAAATTCCTTAGAGATCTATCAGTGTATTAACTAGTATCAAATAGAAATCTCAATTATGAGTAAACACATTAATAAATTAGAAATGAATCACAGCAACATCTGATCATTTGGAACAAGAAAGTAAAGATATATCAAAGAAATTTAATCCAATCAAATACAAGAGAGAAGAAACAAAAATAATGTATTTATTCAGAATTCTGTAACAAATTACATAAACCTTAGGAAAAATAGAGGTATATTTTAGTCTCCTGTATCAGTCTTCCTTCCTCCAAAGGTCAAAAGTCCTTAATACATTCGAGATCATCCTCTTGAATAATTATTACAAAGAATATATTCCCCCCTAAAGGGGATCAAAACCTAGACAAAGCTAGTATCCTAAGAAATCTCTCCACATCCCCCAAATAGGTAACAATTCCTCAATATCGGGGTAACTGGTAGATTCAATGACTAGGTTGGAATGGCACTTTTGATCTTCAATCTCGTTTTTAGCCAGTTTATGCCAAAATTAGATATAGATGTGGATATTTCCTTCCACTGCAAATGGTTGCTTGATTAACTTATCTACATCATGTATGCAGATGTGTTCAAGCTTGATGATCTTCTCCTCCTCTTCATTGCTTGGCTTCTCCACTTGCTCAATCATTTATCCAGGTGGACATGATTTTTCAATAAGCACCATTGCAGGAAAGGATAATTCATCCATAATATTATCAGCTTCATACCATATTCTGCTGCAAATGGCTTGTTCTTTATTTATGGCTTTAGCTATTGTTTCATCTAAATCTTCCCAGGCTCTCAAGATAGTCTTGATTTTCTTATGATGGAATTTAGTAAGGAGAGTGACATTATATGGCTTATCTTTCATGTATCTTTGCTAGTTTGTGACCTCATCATAAGCCTTTGAAGCTTGTTGTCTCTTCTCAACTAGGTCTTTTAGAACAACAGACATCTTTCCAAAAGCCATGTGAGTTTCAAATATATTATCTAGAGTTTTAAATAACTCACATATAAAATCATGATGCTCCCTATTAGTTCAAATGGAAAGCTCTTTAAATTCTTCCTCGGAAAACTTGGAAAATGAAGATGAAGCTACTCTTGTAGTTGCATCTTCATACTATATTTCTAACAATGCAACCTTCTGAACCAAAGTGGCATTAGCAATGTTTTCTCTTTGTAGCTCATCACTAAGAGCAACATTATTCACTTGAAGTTCATCATGCTTGGCCTCATGTTGTCTCTTGAGCTGTTCCAATTCCTCTTTTAGTCTGACAATTTCTACTTTCTATTTATCAAACTCTCTATTTAAAGTATTAACAGCATCAAAATTGGCACCTATAAAAGCTCCTAGAAAAGATGCAACATCTGTGGCCCTACGCCTGTGGATCACTTGATCGTTGGGTCCATACAACCTCATTTTCCAAGGATATGTCCATATCACTCTGATGCCTGCCCATTTTCTTTCCCCTCTTTACCACTGATTTATCATCTTTACTGTATCGATATTCTCCGAGAGATATCACAAAATCTTCATTGAAATCATCCCTCATCTCATCAATGGGGGGGGTATATTAATTCTAGTGGATATCAGAGAGGATTTTTGTGTTGTGGTGTGAGAGGGTATGTTCATAGTAATATGAGAAGTGGATGGAGAGGAAGTAACACTCAGAGCAAGAGGTACTTTAGGGGCTGATGAAATTGCAGGAACAAAAGTTTCAATAGATGAAACTTGCAAAGTAGTGGCCTTGAGTGATGATGATGAAACTACTGAATTTTTTGTAGGAACAAGGGATGAAACTGAGTTGAATGAAGGAATATGCAATGGAATTTTGGAAATTGGAGGTACACTAGATGATGGAATGGGCATATCCACAGACACAGGTGTAATAGATTTAGGTAGACAAGTGGCATCTTGATAAATCCGTGACATAAAAGGTGTCACAGTAGAACCAATAGATAATGAAGATAAAGATATTATTGATGAAAGAAGTAATGCAGAAGAGGATGGGCCATACTGGGAAGAAGGTTGTGATTGTGGGGGCAGTGATGAAGATTTGTGATTTCTACCATTAAATAATTTATTAAAATCCTATAAATCATTACTATTTCCAGTTTCAATAGTAACATGCACGGGTGAAATCCTTTCATCTTCTTCCTCTGAATGAGTCAATTCTATAGTAGAAATGGGGATGGAGATCTTCAACCTTTTGAAAATATTCTCTTCGACCTGGGTTTTTTCATATTGAGCCTTTTCAACCACAATGGTCATTTGAGGAGCTTCAACTGGATGAGAGGTTGCAATTTCTTGAGTGTCTAGTGCTGAAGTCATTTTGCTTAGTTTATGTTTGATCTACTTTGAAGTATGAAAATAGGCCATAACCTACTGCACAACATATGTTCGGGGAATTTATTCCATGGCGAATTTCCCTTTACCTGTGTTTGAACTGGTTTCCATGGATGTATTTTTGGCTTCTAGAGCCTCCTTTACTGGAGCTTGAGCTTCCTTTTATTCCTTGTCTTTTATTACCTTTTCCAAAATTTCTAACTCGATAGACCTTTAATGTAGAATCATATCCCTGATTTCCTTTTGGTATTGCAGGATATGAATTTGTACTTCTTTTCTTTTAGCCCTTGCAAAGTGTTCAGAAAAAATTATCAACACCCTGATAGATAAAGTCATCTGTAGTCTCCTCATGAGTGTATCCTTTTTTAAAGTGGTTCTACCTGATGTGGACATCAACAATCCCCTTGGGATCATGCTGCCTTTTACTAGCAAAATCAAGTTTGAGCGGCAATTTGTGATCACTGAGATCTGATGCCCAAGTAGAAGTAGGTTTTCTCAAGGATCAAAGGGCTATTGGAAACTTGGGCTAGAATTTCCTCTTAGGTGTAGCACATTTCTTATAAATCCCCTCTGTAACTGTTTGAAATTAAATCTGTTTAAGGACCAACCTATCTGGCACGACGTTAAGTAGCATATGAGCCACATTGCTACAAAAAACTATGATATAGGTGAATGATTCACTCACATACCAGTATCTCATAGTGGATATGAGGGTTTTAGCTTCCGGTGAGAATGTAGGGGCTTCCTTGTTGAAAATTAGGAAATTGACTCGGTCGAGGAAACTCTCACATATATCATAAAACCTGATTAGATAATTGGTATCCCATAGCTTGGAATGATAAATGTGCATAGGTGGGGCTGGTAATACCCAACCCCATCCCATATTGGGGTAATGAAACTAAATGTAGAAGATATCAAAAATGAAGGAAGAAAGATAAAAGTTGGGCTTCTTCCTAGTAGTACCTTTTTGTAATTCTTGTATGG